>JACYFF010031959.1:94149803-94170171 GCA_017589665.1 Selenicereus undatus
CCAGATGGCCAGGACTGCCCCCCACATCCCCCCTCCACTACTACTTTAGCTTCCCGCATGGTTGACACTCGCGACACAAATACCCAGGAAAAAAAAAAAAACACCTTACGCCAACAATGGCCGACACTTTGGACCATTTCCGGTGACCGTCTCCGCATCACCCCAACACCCCTCTCTCCCCCTCTCTCCCCCGTTCCCCCCCCCCGAAGCGTTGAAAACCGATCTTTAGAAGTTCAAATTGGTCATAGCATGAGAGAGAAAACCAACAATCTTTCTCTTCTTCTAGTTCTTCTTCTTCTTCCTCTTCTTCTTTAATGGGTCAGGTCATCATCAATGAGGCCACCGGAAAGATGACGCAACTCTGCGGGAAAATTGTCCACGTCAACATAAAGTGGGGTATTCTAGACCGGATCGCGGTTCTCCGGCGGTTCATCCGGTTCATCTGGTACCGGGTTCTTGTTTGCTCCAAGGGTAGTAAGCCGCCGCCAGCGGTTCTCTACCACCGGCTCGACCGGCCCAAGTTGCCGGAGCCGGCCGAGGAGGTTGAGGTCGCTGATTTGCTAAGTGGGTATGAGACAGATTCCGATTTGGTTAGTCTGAAGATTAGCTTGTTGGGGGATTCCCAGATTGGCAAGACCAGCTTTGTGGTAATCTTAATCTATTTCTTGTGCAAATTTAATTTTTTTTTGATCAATTTTTTGTTTTTGTTATTGAACTTTTGCTCTAATTTCTCTGTTTTTGTATTTCTCTGGGTGGTTTGAATATGTGGGTAACTTGTATTTTTCTGGGTGGGTCGAATAAGTTTTTTTGGTCTTGGATCGTCCATTTTGGTTGAGTCGAGTTACCATTTGCCCAACAAGGGATGGAACTCTCTCATAATAGATTTTCTCTATTCACAATACTCGAATCCGACATTTTGCTTAAGGGGAAATCAGTGTCAAATCATTTAAACCAACATGTGTTGGTTGGGGATGTCGAATATGTGGGTGACTTAATTAATTAGTAATTCTATTGGTCGAATTTTACTAAAATTTATTTGTTGTAATTTTGTGGGCAGACTTAGGTCCTGTGTGGCGAACAATTGTTAGTTGTTGGCTATTTCAATCAGCTGTTTGTATTAGCTGTTTCAATCAGCTGTCTTTAAAAAAAGATGTTTGGTAAAATTAGCTATTTCTAAAAAATATATTTGATAAAATTTCATTTATATCCATAGCTCTTATTTACTACCAAAGATGATTTTTTTTAATTAGTTGATCACTTATTTCTTTTTCAATATGAATTAAATTTAAGTGATATGTGCAAATTACCTTCACTTATGTAATCACATTTTATTATTAGTTACTAAATTTTCTTATTGATTTATACATTACTTATTGTTTTGTCTAATTTTCTTTTCAATCTAAATTGAAAGTTATGTGATGTTTAAGGCCCATAACACAATCTTGTTTTGTTGTTCACTTAGAAAAATTTCTATTTGTTATTAGTTTAACTTTCTTTCAATATGAACTGATTTTTTTGAAGCGGATAGAAATAGAGAATTAAAATTTGCATTACATTTAGTATTACTATATAATTAGCAAAAATTAATGATTTTATGTTTTTAAAATAAATTATGAAGGTATGGTTACTATGTATTATTATTTAGTTTGAATTTAAAGAAGGAACTAAAAACTTAGAAAAGAGAGTATAAGAAAAACATATTGATTTTGTTTATGATATTTAATCAAGGGCAATTTAGTCTTTTATATTAAATTTTCAAACAATTAACTTGAAAAAGCTACAAATGTTAGCTTTTTGAAAAACAGCTTTTTGGGGTGAAAAAGTTATCCAAAAAGCCATTCACCAAACAACCCAAATAGCTATTTGACTTTAGTTAAACAACCAAAATCACCACAAAAAGCTATTTTTGAGCAAAAAGCCATTCAAAAAGCCATCTACCAAACACCCCCTTAACAGGTAGTTTGATTCATGAAATATTTTCTTTATTTGTTTGTGAATTTTGCATGAACTTGTATGTTGCTATCTTGTGGTTGTATCAATTGTTGGTAGTTTAATTAGTGAAATAGTTTCTTTTTCTTTTGTTGATTAATTTATATTTTATTTTCTTGTTATTCTTTTGTTGGTAGATTAAATATGTGGGAGATGAGCAAGAGAGGAAGTGTTTACAGATGAAAGGATTAAATTTGATGGATAAAACATTATCTATTAGAGGTGCTCGGATTGGTTTCAGCATATGGGATTTGGCTGGTAATTTGATTTTACAATTAAAACCAATTGATTTGGTATCTAAAATTTAAAAAATTGGAGCTCCATTTTAATTAAATTGGTATCTTTTTTTCGTTCTTGGTGGAACTTGTTTGTATAGGTGACCATGATTCTCTAGATCATGTACCAATTGCTTGCAAAGACGCAGTTGCAATCTTGTTCATGTTTGATCTCACTAGCCGTTGTACACTTAATAGGTAAGCT
The DNA here is from genome assembly GCA_017589665.1 of Selenicereus undatus. Classification (NCBI taxonomy): domain Eukaryota; kingdom Viridiplantae; phylum Streptophyta; class Magnoliopsida; order Caryophyllales; family Cactaceae; genus Selenicereus; species Selenicereus undatus. The sequence continues at coordinate 94,152,273 of JACYFF010031959.1, forward strand.
TCAAATTACCATATTTCAACTGCCAAATTTAGTTCACCAAATTGCCCCCCTCTTCTCCTTTTTGGCATTCTTAAAGCAAATCGGACTTTACTAATTAAGTTGAAGTTGTGTTCTGTGTTTGCAGTGTAATTGGATGGTATAATCAAGCAAGGAAGTGGAATAAGGTACTACATAAAACCATGTTCCTTTATTCTTTTATTCCTCTTTGAATAATATAGATAAGACTGCATACATCTTAGGATGTGTATACTACAGACTCAAATAAGACGCATGCTAGTGGTGGTGGATGGTGTTCAACTGTTCATAAAGCGATTATAATCTAGAATTGACGATTATGATTAATGAATTTTCCGTGTTGGTGAGTTTGAAATTTATGAAAAAGTGAACAAGAAAAGGAGCATAATTGTGTGGTGCATGTTGTTAAATAGTGTGTGGTGATGTAGTTGGTGTCTGTTGGGGCATAAGTTGACTTGGAAATCATACACGACTAAGGAGAGTACTGTTTTCTTTGCAGCTAGTGAGGATTCATGATGGTTTATTGCTAGAATCAGTGGAAGAATATTAATGATGGGAAATTTTGTTAATCTCTCTCTGTTAGGTGGAACTAAGACAAGAAGGAATTTACCACTTTAAAAGGTCATCATGGTATATGAGACAATAATGTCTTTGCCTGTGGTTTAAGTGTCGTTTTCTTCTCAATAATTATTGGTTCTTTTCACATATAGAAAAAAATTGTTCTTCACACGACGAATTTGTCGCACTAGAGCATATTTCTTAAAAAACTTCGTAGTGCACTAAAGCACAATGCCCTGTTAAACTGTACTTCATATTAGCGGAGTACTAGGCGGGGACAGCCAATGTTTTCTAAATTTCGTGTCCAATAAAAAAAATCTTCACGATGATTCAGGGATAAGACTATGGCATCTAAACCTTCTTCCCACCTCTAAACCTGTCTGTCTGAGTGGGATGCTGGGATATGAATTGATCTGCTTTGGATTAATGTTCACTTTAGATCAGATTCTTTTTGAATTTTTTTCGTTTGGTGGCTTCGGTGATCCAAATTTCCTTGATTTATTTCTGTGTCTATATGTTGCAGACAGCAATTCCTGTACTGATAGGCACCAAGTTTGATGACTTTGTAAGACTTCCCCCTGATGTACAGTGGACTATTGTGACTCAGGTAAAAGCCCTGTATCTTTGAACTATGAAAGTGACATTTACCCTGCATACATCGTAAATCATGATTTATGAAAAAAATGAGTTTGGAATATGTCAATTTTCTTCATGTGTAATAGCTTATTTCTTCGATGAGTAATCTATCGTTAGTTTTTGAAATGTGACACCCTGGCAGTTGTCTTGACCTGGGTTTGAACACCATTGCCTTGACTTGTACTCATGCGGTTTGCAAAGTTTCTTACACATTCATTTGTTATGTTCTTCTGCTTTTTCTGGTGGTGGTGCCTGTGGGGCTTGGGTTATAGGGATTAGGGGGGAGGGGTTGGTGCTCCAAGTTCAAGAACAAGCTGCAAACTTTTGTGGCCATATTAGTATGTACTGATGAATCGAGGATAGCACCTTGTCTTATCTTGTACGAATCTTGTTTTGTCATGTTCCTTTACTTAGCATGGTCATGTTCCTTTACTGATCTTGGATGAGACGGCTTATCATAGACAAAACCGTCTAATCTAAGTTATAAGACAAAGACCTCCGAATAATTTTTCACTATAGAGGTCCCAAGGTAGAAGAGTTGGCGGATATCTCGTGCTTCTCTCCCCTTTCTTCTTTTCCAGAATTGGATTAAGTGAAAATCACATGGATTATGGAAATGCAGGCAAGAGGCTATGCGAAGGTGATGAATGCAACTTTGTTCTTCTCAAGTGCAACACACAACATAAACGTGAACAAGATCTTCAAGTTCATTATGGCTAAGCTCTTTAATTTGCCTTGGACTGTCGAGAGAAATCTCACCGTCGGAGAGCCCATTATTGATTTCTAGTTCTACTTTCATCTGTTCCTCTGTACCCATTCCCCCCCCCCCCCCAACATTTTTGTACATAGCTCGGAAAAACAATGGATGAGATAGAATCGTAGATACGTGAACGGCGAGGTCTCAGGAAGAGAAGAAAATTGACAGAGGAAAAAGAAGGGAAAAGTTTGAACTGTTATAGTCCTGCAACTTGAAATTGTACAAATTCATGCCTCGCCTTAGTTCTTCGGTGTTTACATGTTTGAGGTTTTTTGGATCGTTCATTTCATTGCAGTTGAGTTATTGTTAGCCTATTAAGGGATAGAGTTTTCTCATTATAGATTTTCTCTATTAGCAAAACTCGAATTCGAGTCTTGAGGGGAACAAGTGTCGAACCACTTGAACCAATATGTGTTGGTCGAGTTTCTAACCCCTGAACTTGCTCGCTTTAATTCTTTTTATCCGCATGGGATATTCAATGAATTTGGATGTGTTGGCCAGTTAAAAAAATGGATTAATCAAGGGTATGATCAATACTGGGTATGTTGAAGCAGAAGAGGACTTCTTTAGAACTTGTCAACGAAGAACTTGTTAACGGGTTATGGTTGGTAATAACTGGGTTGAAATCAGAATCGACTATGTTAACTGTAAATCTGGCCGAAGTTGACTCTTTCCAACTTCTATTCCTAGAGAATGGCAACTGGGATCAAGCTAAGAGCCATTAAACATTGATCTGTTCTAAGGGATGTGAAGCTCATGTTTAATTATTAAAATTTCTCTATTTTCAAGTAGATATTTTCCATCTTACGCTATATCGTGTTGATAAGTATTATTTATCCATGTTAGTGTATTTACAGTAGCTGAAAAACTTATGTCACAAGTTTTCTAGTTTATAAAGAATATCTTGAGATTCAGGGTAAGTTTGATATTTGTGAATAGGGGTGGGCAATGAACCGGGTGGGATCGGGTTAGGGCTGACTCGTTTTCAAAGTGGACCAGATCGATCCATGGTCGGCCCGTTAATTATTTAGACTAGATTGGACCTTTTGTGCAAATAAACAGGTTGGATCGGATCGGTCCATTGGCGACCAGCTTTTGGCTGGTTTTAAAATAGAATAAATTTGCACAAAAAAACTATGTATAATAATTATTGTTATGTGTAAAGTGTGTCGATAATAATCTTAACTAATTGGAACATGTAAACTAGTGCATCAAGTATGATTAAAAAAATAATGGGTCATTAAACGGGCCGTTAATAGGTCGACCTGGCTCGGCCATTAATATGCCTTAATAGGTTAGCCCACTAGTGACCCGGTCCAATATTAACACAACCCTTTATTGACCCTATTTTAAACAGGCGTATCCACCTGACCCAATGGGTACTCGACCCGTTGCCCATCCCTAATCATAACATATGGGCTCAATGCATACCATGCATCCGGTGACCTCGTTACTGACACCACTGCTGGAGGAGAAATGTAATCATATGATTCCTCACAATCACTATCAATGCAAACCAACATTGTCTAGACTTAGCAAATGCATCATTCGGTTTGGATATGGTCAGATCAACTTCGGTTCAAGTCAGATTCAACGGCATTTTGGTTTGGGTCTAGCGATTTGGTTTGAGTCAACAAACATTTGGTCCAACAAACTTTTGAGGAAATTTCAGTCCAGGTCAATTTGAATTTGGGTCTACTTTTTCATGAGTATATGTCGATTATCGAGCAGAAATACAGATACAGATAATTCGGTTTAAATTTTATGTTAGTATTGCCAGGTCTAATGACATCGATGGCTAAAATACAAACCCAAAGAAAAGCGGAAAAGAGGGGAAAGTGGCACTACCTTTGTTCTCTTTCCTATCGGTCAAAAGTCCTAGCTAGTTACACAAGTACGAAAAAACAAATTAAGGTTACTTACTACCACATACGGACATACCTGTAGGAGTAGGTAATTTGGAGAACATCCACTTCCACCTAGTTATCAATCAACTCGCCCTGATGCTCAGGAAGCAGAAGTCTAGCGTCGAATATGCGTCTTTCTTGGCCATAAAGATTGACAAGAGAGACAGTTAAAGAGCCAGCAACAGTGGACCCAGTGACCTGGTAATCTATTCCACCCACTGTCTCAGTTACAGATATAGTTTCTCCAGGTGTAGTAAAATTTAGCTTCAGGTTGGGAACGATGACTGGAAAAGTTGAGCAAAACATTGTGAGAATGCCCATCTCAAGTTGCACATATACTTGGTGTCTTCAGGATCTAGGACTGAAAATGATCCCTGTTGCTCTTGTTCGCAATTTGTTTTAGCACCTGTGTGTTAGCGCCACATTCATCATTAACATCGAGCACAAACACAACACCATCATGCTTTAACGGGGTCTAAGATATTCAAATGTAGGCAACCTTATATCTACAAGCATTCTTACTAGCAGTAACCATCATACTTTAACGGGGCCTAAAACATTCAAATGTAGGAATTACGGTTTAGTTAAGGGGCACAAATATTAGTTTTTGCATACATACATCATTTGCGAAGTGACGGCCAAAGGCAAATGCATGTACGGGTACATCTCCCACTGGGAGTCGGGCACCATCCTTTGTGGCATCCCTATCTGACACAAGTATGATGGCCTGCTTACGCCCCTCAGAATAACTCCGTTCCTTAAGCACTCGTAATGCCTTTCTAAGGCACGCAGTGATGTTTCCTCGACCATCATCGTTGAGGCCTAAGTAGATGTTCATCATCCTAAGAATGCCCATCTTTGCACCTTCATTGTTCATCAGTCTCAATGGACACAACCTCTTTGCATTAGCTGTGAATACCACAACCGATAAACGATCAACTGGGCTGAGTTGACTGACCAAGAACCACATGGTTTCCTGCAGGTATTGCCACTCATCGATTGATATGGTGGCAGCACTGATATTCAAGATGGCTACCATGTCCACTCCAACTCGTCTGTCATCCTCGCTCAGTTTTAATGATCCCATAAGCTCTACCTTCACGTCCATATCGATTTCACACGTTAGTACTGTTTTCCCATTGCAGATGACCTTCATATCTATTTTTTCATCATGGATTACTCCATCTGAGCCTGAATTGCATAACCACACATCCCAATCCGTAAACACTTATTCAACAAGTAATATTCTATGGTATATCTATGCATGTATAAGCTTCATCAACAATTTAAAGTAGACCCACCTAAACTATGTAGATTAGCTTCATAAACTGGCTCTTCATCATCATCGCAACTACGCATAATTCCAAGACAACCAGGCACATTTCTGATAGAACTCTCGAAAAACCCTAGTCGGCACATTATCCTTCGTTATTATTTTCTATGGATCGGAGTTGGCGAGTTGCTAATCTTCCTTAAGCTAAAGTACTCAGGCCAGACTGAACACTTCTAAGCCTATATAATTTGATGCGCAGTGTTCCGGACTTGAACTGAATCATAAAGGTTTAGTTATTATTTTCCGGGTGTTTCATTTGTTGAATGTCAAAGTCGACGTAGTCAACTTAAATAAATATGTAATGTAATGTAAAGGTTTAGTTATTATTTTTGTCACACATGAGATTGGGAAGGTGTTTTCTTTTTCTTTTTCTCGATCGTTAGTAATATAAAATCCAGAAATAAAATTAGAGGCCATGTAGGCAACAAAAACTATATCATACACCCAGGAGTATGTACTCTCGGAAGCCACATAAGTAAAATATATGTTAATAACCGCTCATATGACAAATATACTCTTAGATGTATATATTAATTTTTCTATCAATACAACAAAACTTTGCACAATTTATGGAAGTTTTGAAACTCAAAAAAACACTTAATTTAGGGCCTTAAAATGAAACCATAATCTAGCTTGACACTAGAATACCAAAATAAACCAAAACCCTGAATCAAAATAACCAACAACCATACCATCAACTAATGTATAACAAACAACACTGGACAAATTTAAAAAATGTAATCTAAATGATAGTGCAAAAGCTACTAAATCACCCTAGAGGGGGGTGAATAGGGTGATGATCAAAATCGCAAATTAATGAAAATGAAATGCGGAAAAATAAGCGTGGACAAAACACAAGCGAATTTTTAACGAGGTTGAGCCTCAACTGGCTTAATCCCCGCCTAGAGTTCTCTAACTATATGATTAACCCGAATTTTTATTAGGATGGATGATTATACAACTCTAGAGTACACCTACTCTAAATTCCGAGTCCTAAGTTGACACCTTCAACAACGCTTGGTAGAGTTGACCCTTCAACTCTATAATCCAACCTAAAACACTACTTTGAACAATACAAAAATCAATAGCAAATCAAAGCCCCAAAAATGCCAAGAGAGTGTGTGCTTGAGTATGCCAATTGAGTGCTCTTTCTTGATTCCTTGCTGCTACAATTTCAGCCCCTTTTATAGCTCATGTCATCAAGAGTATTGGGGAAAGTAGCCGTTGCACTTTTTAAGGAAGGTAGCTAGTTCAAGGCCTTGAGTCCTGGTCTTCAAGCCATTGATATTTGCAAATTTCCCAAATTTTGCTCAACGTTCATCTTCAACGGCTAGAACCTATTTTTGGCAAGAGAATATGGCTGGAAGCCTTCTAGAACCATGATTAGTTGGCAGCATATCCCTTTGAGATAATTCACATAATATTTTCCATAACTTTTGCTCCTTGGATTTGATCTCCATGTTATTTGAGGCAACCAAAATAAGTTTGATCATGATTTTCAGTTTTAACCATATTTGATAAAATCAAATTTAAAACAATAAACAATATTAATATCTAAAATCAAATTTAAAACAATAAGCAATATTAATATTTAAGCCTCCTTTTTGTCTTTCATCCAAACAACATAACAATATCATATTAAAAGAAAAAGAGAAAGTCAACAATCTCCCCATTTTTGATGAAAGACAAAACTAATGCATGGATTTATCAAATAACCAAATTAGGTTACCATAATCTTTCTCCCCCTTTTTGTATTTCATCATAAAGGTAGCGTAAGAAGGGAAAGAAAAATTAGAGCATGTAAAAATTATGGCAAACACATATAGCTCCCCTTAACAAATCAATTATATATAAAGATGCTCCCCCTTAATCTATGGCATTAGCAATACTAATATTAAAGTTAATCGCATATGCCAGCATACATTAACTTAATAATCTCATGAAAAGCACATATATGCACATAAGGGCATTAATAAAACAATTAGATGTTCAAAATATTAAGCAAGCATAATAATATGTCACATGCCATGAAAGTATAAAGTATGATGGTTATTAATCATGCTTACCTTCAAACGATAATTGAGCAGATTCAAAATTTTGAAAATTAAAGATTCTCAAGTAGGAAGTAAATCAGTCAGGCAGTGGCACACATAGTAGGTAAAAAAACAATTGCTTGATTTAAGGGTTTGATTTTCAAAATACTTTCCTGGCCAAAAAACAAATCAGTTAGAGGTTTGGAAATGAAGTTGGAAAATATTAAGCCCTCCCCCCTTTTGGTTAATATAAAATAACAAAAATTGAGACAAATTTTAAAAAAAAAATTCACCCGCCCAAATCAAATTGCCTTCCATTGGGTTTGAACCATTTGATTTATTTGTCTCAATGATTCATGGCCAAGGCCTTGAAAGTGAAGTTCTAGCCCTTAATTTGGTCATATTCAAAATGTTTAGCTTCTGCCTGCAGTTCAAGCTCTTGAATTGTAATTTAAGGCCTTAAATTTCTTGACAGTGATGATTGTTTCATTGGCTTGTCCTGCAAAAGCTCATGAATATAGTTGGTACTTAGAGAGGGCTCCCCCTCAATTTATGTATCAATATTAAGTATTCTTCCCCTTTCGTCAAGACACTAAATCAAACCTTTCTAGCCTTGATATCGAATTTGGATCCAACATAGGTTGTGACCCTATTTTGTGGTCTTGTTCTTTTTGGTACCCAAACTTGGATTATCTTGGTGTTTGGCTTTTTGAGAGGACATGAGTGGGAAATATGACCCTTCCTTAAACAATAATTACATACGGTGTGGGATTTGTCTTTGGATGTTTCATGAACAAAGAAATTTTTGTAATTTTTCTTTTTGTTAAAAGGATTGTATCCAATTCCTTCTTTGTTGAAAGACATCCTTTGAGAGCCTAGCAATTTGTCCAAGTTTTCTTATCCTTTAGCAAATTTTAATACTACTTTTTCTAGACCCTCATATTTGGATTGAAGCTCTTTCTTTTCATTTTCAAGCATTTCAATTTTTGAAAGAGATTCACTATTCAATTTTTGTAACGCCTCTTTTTCAAGGAGTAAATTACGAATTGTTTTCTTCAAGGACTTTATCTTGTACAAATATTCTTGTTCACACCGAATGCATTGGATTAATGCTTGAACTAATTCATCCTTCGAATATTTAAGAAGGTCAAAATAGTTTACTTCATCCAAGTTTTCAGATTCGGTTTCAACGTCATTCGCCATAAGGCCTACATTTACCATTTCTTCTTTTTTGTCACTGTCACTGGAGTCACTATCACTCCATGCGGCAATCATGGCTCTCTTGAACTCTTTCTTGGCTTTTTGTTTACGCTTTTTGGTTTTCATTTGCAAGACTGGACAATCTTATACAATATGTCCTGGCAAACCACAACCAAAACAAGGACCCAAGTTAGAATAATTTTTGTTGATTAGAAATTTCGTACCTTTTGAGAACTTCTCATTTTTTCTTAACGATGATCCCTTTTTGTAGAACTTCTTGGGATCAAATTTCTTGGATTTGAACATTTTCTTCAATCCTTTAGCGATCATTGCCATAGTATCTTCATCCTCTTTGCTAGACTCTTCTTCTGAAGAAATGACATCTTCACTTCCAGTTTTGAATGCTACTCCTTTCTTAAATTGAGTTCCTTTTTCCTCTTCATCTTCTGTAAGGTGAATTTCGTGCGTAAGGAGTTTTCTGAGCAGGTCATCCAAGGCTAGTGTCTTGAGGTTTTGGGCTTCCTCAATTGCAGTGAGCTTGGGACCCCACTTGTTTTTAGGAAAACACCGAAGTATTTTCCTAACCATCTCCTCGTTGGTGTAGGTTTTGCCAAGGGACTTAAGATTGGTCGTTATATCAGTGAACCTTGTGAACATCTCCTTGACTATTTCGTTGGGTTGCATTCTGAATAGTTCGTATTGGTGAACAAACATGTTGATTTTAGTCTCTCTCACGTGACTTGTTTCTTCATATGTCACCACCAGCTTGTCCCATATTTCCTTGGCTGATTCACATGCACAAATACGATTGTACTCATTAGCATCTAATCCACAATATAATATGTGCACAGCCTTACAGTTTTTTGATAGCCTAGCAAAGTCTTCTTGGGTGTATTGATCTTCAATTTTTGCAACGGTCTTTCCATCAATCGTGATTTGCGGAATGTATGGTCCTTTTGTCACGATGTTCCATAATTCATAATCTTCAGTTTTGATAAACATCTGCATCAAAATTTTCCAATATAAAAAGTTAGTACCTCTAAATAAAGGTGGTCTAACAGTAGAGCAACCTTGATCATAATAGCTTTCTCCACTAGCGACCATGATCGTTGCCCACTTGACGGTAAAGTCAAAATGCAGTGGGTTTGGCTCTGATACCAATTGATAGTGCAAAAGCTACTAAATCACCCTAGAGGGGGGGTGAATAGGGTGATGATCAAAATTGCAAATTAAAGAAAATGAATTGCGAAAAAATAAGCGTGGACAAAACACAAGCGAATTTTTAACGAGGTTGGGCCTCAACTGGCTTAATCCCCGCCTAGAGTTCTCTAACTCTAGGATTAACCTGAATTTTTATTAGGAGGGATGATTACACAACTCTAGAGTACACCTACTCTAAATTTCAAGTCCCAAGTTGACACCCTCAATAAGGTTTGGTAGAGTTGACCCTTCAACTCTATAATCCCACCTAAAACACTACTTTGAACAATACAAAAATCAATAGCAAATCAAAGCTTCAAGAATGCCAAGAGAGTCTGTGCTCGAGTATGCCAATTTAGTGCTCTTTCTTGATTCCTTGCTGCTACAATTTCAGCCCCTTTTATAGCTCATGTCATCAAGAGTATTGGGTAAAGTAGTCGTTGCACTTTTCAAGGAAGGTAGCTAGTTTAAGGCCTTGAGTCCTGATCTTCAAGCCCTTGATATTTGCAAATTTCCTAGATTTGCTCAACGTTCATCTTCAACTGCTAGAACCTGTTTTTGGCAAGAGACTATGGCTGGAAGCCTTCTAGAACCATGATTAGTTGGCGGCATATCACTTTGAGATAATTCACATAATATTTTCCATAACTTTTGCTCCTTGAATTTGATCTTCATCTTATTTGAGGCAACCAAAATAAGTTTGATCATGAATTTAAGTTTTAACCATATTTAGTAAAATCAAATTTAAAACAATAAACAATATTAATATGTAAAATTAAATTTAAAACAATAAGCAATATTAATATCTAAGCTTTCTTTTTGTCTTTCATCAAAACAACATAACAATATCATATTAAAAGAAAAAGAGAAAGTCAACACTAAACTGTCAATGAACTTTACTTCGAAGATTTATGTAAATGTCCACCATGAAGAGGTTAGCTTCATATATTTGCCCAACTCAAAAGCCAAAGTCATATTGTTAACCCAGCCAACTCTAAGGCATTGCAAGGTGTAGACACTTGGATGACCAGCAATGCAGAAATCAAAATAGAACCGTCAAATTGGACTTTAGGTGGATAAAACAGCCCAAATCAATTCGTGCTTACCTCAATTTGTGTGTCAATTACATGTTCTATAGATAATCTAATGGTTGAACTGAGAAGATAATCTATTTAATTTGAGATAGGCGGATAAGAATTATTCCATTTAATTTGAATTTGAATAGCAGCCAAATTGAATTCCCCTCCCACTGAATTCAATCCCTATCTTATGCAATTTTTGCTCTAAATAGGGGGTTACCCCTTTAGGTTGAGGGAGGGAAGGGGGAGAAAGGAAGACAGCTAGAAAGGACAAGATTCAAAGAGAGGAAAAAAAATCCACAAGGGAGTATTGAGAGACTGAAGAGAGATAGAGGGAGAGAGAGAGATACTATTATTCTGTCAAAACCAAAAGTCAGATTTTGTTGGGTTTCAAGCCAGTTAGGTGGGTCAACTTGAGGACCAACTAGTTTCATCCCTTTCTTTCGCTTTTCTTTTTACTAGTCTGGTTAATTTTAAAGTCTGGGAAGATGTAATTTGAATCTTGGTTATCATCCTCTTGCATTGTAATTTTTTGATTTATTGTTTTTATTTTCCTATTTAATTTTGATTCATTCGTTTTTTAAGTATAACCTCCTAGTTTTTCCAGTTTGACTAATAGAAGATGTTGGTGATGACGGCTGTAAAGCTTGTCGAGGGTTACAAATTTAACCACTACTTCGGTTATTGAATAATTTTTATAGCATGGGGAAGTAGGGATCGATCCACGAGGAAAGATTGTTGTAAATTGCTAGCTTAATCCTAAATGATTTTATTAATCCAATTTATTAAACCTAATCTTAATAATTCTAAAACAATTAAAATCTAATGAATAAAATCTAGAAAAAATACCCAATGATGTTCCTAAATATTTTGAATCATATTCTGGAAATAAAACAGTAAAAATATTTCTTAAATAATCCAAAAAAATAAAATCAGAATATTAACTGAAATATTGATAAAAATCAAAACAGCAAATAATAATCAGAAAAATAAATTTTAAAAATAACAAACAGTATCCTAAACTAATATTCTGCAACCTTATAAGCATATATCTTCAGAATAATTTCAGATTTAATTCAGAAAAATTAAATCAGCCAATTACTGCAGAACACTTAAACAGAATATTAAATCTGAAATTTGAAATAAATTATTCTGTATAAATAAAAATACGAAAATAATAAAGAAAATGACCCTAATACTAGGACTATGAACCTAAAAATACTTAATAATCGTAAATTAAAATTAAAAATCGAAATTTTCAGAATTAATAAACAAAAAACCTGCATATATCAATTTCGAAAAATAAATCTGAAAAATTATCAAATAATTTCCAAAAATACGAAACTGAATATGAGCAGACTAGGACACTTTATAAACCCTAGGAATTTATTAAAACCGAAAAATAACAAAAATAACTATTTTTAGTCTAAATTCAAACAAACCGGGAATTAAATACGAAAACTCAATCTAAAATTATAACTACTCCAAAAATCAAACTCTAAGCTATATAAAATTACCTAGACACTCCTAACAGACTATACTTTGGGGGAGGGGTTTGATTGAAATTATATTTAAGCTAATAAAACCAGAACAAAAATCAACAAACTAAACAAATTAATTCTAAGCAATAAATAATAATCAAAATTTATCAAATTTATGACAGATACTTAGTATAATCTCAATCCACCATGCAAATTAATATTTATCATTAACACACAAGTTAATTTTATTCATGAGTTAAACTGTAGAAGAGATCCACCAGCGGTTCTTCCCCGTTTTTCCTTAGATTCTAGTTTACTTAGGTCCAGCCCTAATATAAACCCTACTAATTTGATAATCTTTACACCAGCGCAAAAATTTAACCAAATTAGAGCATTAAGAATTAGAAAAACATCATTTAACACTTTGTAACCAATTTACCAGCAAACCGATTTAACAAAGATCTAAAGCGATTACCTAATTAAAAGAGATAGGTTTGAACCATCCATGATTAATTAGGGTGATACCTAGGCCTAAAAGATTATAACTTTTACGTATTATAATTTTCTAAGCTATCAATCGAAATTGTATTTAATCAACTAGCATGCATTCTAATCGACTTAACACAAGTTTCATAAACGATAAATGTTAATCACTAAAGAATCATGAATATAATTCAACTAGGCATTAAAGCACAAAACTTGTTTCAAAATAATTAATTTAGCATGGCTTCAAGAAGATTATACTAAGCACAAAAATTACTCACTCATGTAAAATTAAAATTACAATAATAACTTAAATATTTCATGTCTAATCAATAAACTAAACACAAAAATAAATAAACAAAGTAAGAATAATAATACTAACAATAATAATCATAAAAAAAAAATCCTACTTTGAGGAGATGGCTGCGTGAGGCTTGATGGAGAAGAAGAGGGGTAGGGCTGTCTGTGCGTGAGAAGCAGAGAAGGATAGGGCTGATGGATGAAGGAGGAGAGGGAGGGGTTGAAGCTGTGATTATGCGTGGAAGAGGAGGATAGAGGAGGTGATGGCTGCTGTGTGCGTTGGAGAAAGGATAGGGGCTGATGGATGTTAAGCCGTGTGTGTAGATGAGGAGGGGAGGTGGGCTGCTGTGCTATTGCGTGTGGCTGTAGCAGAATAGGAGAGCTGAGATTTATATTGTGCGTGGAGATGATGATGGGGGGTAAAGATTAGGGTTATGCGTGGGGTATGGGTAGAAGAAAGAAGAGGGTTGTGGGTTTAAAACAATATGGGTTAGGGTTTAGGGTTTCCTCCTCTTTTTTTTTTTCCTTAGTTTTCTTCCTCTTCAAGTCTTTTAGCTTTTCCATAATTCTTGAATCTTAGCCCAAAATAATAACTATGAAAATAATATTATCTTCATAATTATTCTTGGACCGTCTTGTGGCTAAGTGTATAAAATCGAGCTTCTACATCCTTTCTCATTCTCTTTATTAATTTAACACTGATCCTGAAAAATATATAAAACAAATCAAATTAAACGAAATAAAATATATAATATACTAAAAATAATTACAAAAATGGTGCATGATTTTTGACTTAACAACGGCTAGTGTCAGAATGCATCCTATTTCAGTGTCATATCGTCGCTCCCGAACTTAGTGCTTTGGTTTGAGCTAATGGAGTCAAGTGGCTCTCATACAGGGATTATTCGGGGACCTTTTTTTAAAAACATTTTCTTATCAAGCTACGTCCCTTTCTGTTTTCCCTTTGGTTTAAAGGCTTGATGAGAAAAGTAATTTTTTTTGTGTGTGTTTTTATGAACTCACCGATGACTCAACTCTATCACTTTATGTATAAAACGAGAAAAACATTTTCAAGTGCATGAAAAATCAACAGTTGAGATGGACAACTTGACTTTGTGGTCCAAAAACTAGTTGGTGTTTAGGCCAGGAGCCTATTCATACTCTCTTCCTTAGGAACCTAGTTGGAGCATAAACAGTTCTGACCAGGGACCAAATAGTGAATATGATCCAGGCTAGGGACCTGAGCATGTTCGCGGTCTATTTGCTTACTCTTTTCTGCCCCGAGAAATGCATTTTTTAAGGAAACAAGTAAAATTAAAATATTGATGAAGCAAGCCAACAACGTGATGAACCATTCGTGGGGAACCGTGCCCGAGGGTCTAGGCCATGGTCCCTTCAGTGACGACTCCCCTGGGGACTTGCTAAGAGGGTGAAACTTCAAAATCATATCGGGAATTGAAAGTGCTATATTTGCATGATGCATCTTGCATTTAGGTGCTGCTGGTGGGACATTAGCAAGAATCCATAGGTGAAACCATGTTTTTCCGCCTTTTGGGAAAACAATTGCTAATAAGCGGGTCCACTCAACTTTAACTATGCCTGCGAGTGTTATTCCCACTCGTGGCACAAACTCTTAAGTTAATCTGATGATGGGAGATGCGACAAAACATTCTAGTTACATCAAGCATGCACAGGTGACGAAGTGGTTTGGATCACGAAACACTACCAAGATTTGCCTAAAACTCCTTGCAATATAGAACTCTTGACCTAAATTGAAATTCATGTGTGGGCTTGGAAGTATGAATTTAAACCATTTATGTGAAACCACTCCAACCTGAAGATCCACACATTGATTTCAGGTAGAGGAGTCTCGAGTTGCATTTCGGGGCCCAGGGGGTAAGAAAGTCAGGCTTTGGATCTATCCTCTCCCTTGCAGTGCATGATCGTAGGTGGCATGGCTCTAGCATGCTCGGATTTTGGCTCTCCGGAGTCTGAATGAGTTTTAGGCTTTTCATGGGTCAATCCTTTTTTTTTTTAAAAATGGGTAATTGCACACGGTGTTGGTTGCCTCCTACATCAAACTAAGAGGGTAGCTAGCGTGGTTACGTTTGCACAGTGTTAGTCTGGGGTTTGGCCCACGTAGCAAATCTTGAGGTGATGGTCCCTAAGGTTACATGTTGAGTTGCAAAATAACACTCATCTAACTAAATGAGCTGCCTAGGCCTTCAGGATCCATGTATCTTTGTATCATACATTCATTCCCTATGTGTAGGACCCTTGCATGAGTTCATTTAGGCCCTAGAGTCCATAATATGGCTCATTAGACCTGGAGAGTACTGACCCATCAGATTACATGCTAATCATGCATCAAATGCACAAGTCCATGGTCTGTACATCTTGCATTCATCCTTTCAGCATAAAATACATGTTTGATCTACCTGAACTCATGGTTTTGCTGAGTCAGCCTTTAGGTAAACTAAAGACCATATTGGAACCTAGTCTAGGCATATATTCATCCAAATCAAACTTCAGCCAAACTTAGGTCATCTAAGCCTAACCTAAAACCCGATCCAGGGTAAGGCTTGATTTTAACCCCAGTTCAGGTACGTTGTGCTTATTTTTGCATCCTAGATTTTGAATAGCCCAACTTAAGCTTTCTTACGCACTCAACCATTTTGCCTTCCTACATAGACCTAGGCATTAGCCATTTCCTATGCGATAGTCATTCCATCTGCACTACACTCAACCTTCTAAATCATCTCCATGTTACTCAGGATAAGGAAATCTACGATGTACCAACAGGATCTAGACCTACGATGTACCAATAGGATCTAGACGTTCATCGATTAGAGAAATTTGAAATTAGTCATCAAACTTCTCTGCCTAACTCAGGAATATATTCAAAACTATATTCTCCAATCACATGAGGCAAGCACATGATACTGTTGGGAAGCTTGAACGCTAAGATACATGAGCAGTAAAATAAGTTCTATGAGCTAGCCTTGAAGGTCGAGGATTTGATCGAGAACAAGAATTGGCACCATTGTGGTGGTGAGGAGGAAGAACGCCATACTGAAGGGCCATTTAGGGAAATAGGGAAATACCTAAGTTCGATCCACACATAGATCAGATGAGTAATTACTCAAAGATTAATCTATGTTTGATAATAATTTCTTTAATTTAAGGGATTCACATCAATCCATAAAGGTAAGTTACCCTTGAAATTTTCCATGTTCAACATCAAATTTTATGGGATTAAAAATTCGTACCATCATGTGAGAAATTTTGTTATTATCATAACTCTAAAAGGCACAGAACAAGATCTATTTCTTATATTTTTTCCTTGGAAACTTGATGAGGGAGTTATGAAGTGGTACAATATTGTTGACCCATGTAAAGGTTAGCACTTGGGAGGATCTCCTTAAAGAAGTCCACGCCCAATATTCATGTAATACTGATTTACCAATCACAATATGTGATTTGGAGCCTATAAAGTAGGAAAAAAAATGAAAGTTTCTCTCATTTTCTGGGCGAGTAGTGTTCGGTCTAAAAATATCATCATTTATATCCTCATTTATTTGACTTTTGCCTGTAATAAATTTAAATTTCTAGAATTCTTTTTAAATTTTTGTTTATTTTATAGAAAATAATGTTAATCCTAAAGTTGGCAAGAACTGGGCTCAAAATGGTGAAAATCAAGTGAAGATATAAGGGAAAAAAAGGGACAACATGCCCTATCGTGCAATTTGCATGGCCGTTCAAAGTTTCTAAAAGCGGCTAAAAAGTTAAAGAGATGCACGACTTGCCATGCACTTTTTGCACGGTTGCACATATTGATTAGCTAGCGAAGCCAGAGAGTTGCACGACCGGCTATGCACTTTTACATGGTCGTGTGCCTCTCCCAGAAATTTTGCACGCCTGTGCAAACTTGGAAACCTACCTTTAGGGATTATTTATGTAAGAATTGTAGTTATTTGGGGGAAGCCTTTTTGATTGGATTTTTGGGGGCTTGATTAGGGTTGATGTTAGCCACTTGCAAACCCCATTAGGGGGGAATAATTTAGGTTAATTTATATATACTTCGTACAAGATCAGTTGATTTGATGATTCAAACCTAAGTTTCTCTTCTCTTTCTCTCTTTAGTTTATACTTTCAGTTTTTGTACTAGTTTATTATATTTTGATGTTTAATTGTGCTTAAATTTACTGTCTTTAGTTGTGATTAGCCTTTAGGATGACCAATTGATTTTGTTTAAGCCTTAGCCTATCTTATTTATGCCTGAATCTAGAGTTTTCTCCCACGCCCACTAAATGTTCGATGAAATGTTTGAAAGATTTTTCATCCAAGTTTTGGAACAATCAACTTACGCTGAAAGGTGAGGCTGATTGTCTAGTGCGGATAGAGAGAATGGCTGGCATTTGGACATGAAAATAGTCCAAACCCTAGCTAGGTTGAGGGTTGCTGCTCTTGCAGTTTAATTGGGCTAACCTTATGAAAATAGTTGGTTAAAATAACTAAACTAGCCTTTGACCCTTGAAAGAGGGCTTGAGTGAGCTTTGATGGTGCAATCAATTATCTTTGAATACTAGCATAACTTGGAAAAGTGAGGGTTTGACTTGATTTGTTGATCTATGTTAGGTTTAATCATAATCAAAATCATTTTTGTTTGTTTAAGTAGTTTAGTTCTATTTCCTATCATTCTTTGTTTCCTTAGATTGAGACGCTTTAGTTGCCTTTGGTAATTGAAAACACAACTTCCTGTGGATACGATCCATACTCGTTAGTTGCTAGCTATAGCTACCCATGTGCTTGCATTAATTTTTAACTCAACAAGTGCAGATCCAAAATAGCTCACATGGTAGTTAGGCCCTTTGGAAATGACCAAATTCAAATCATAATCAAGAAACTACAACCTGC
>JACYFF010031959.1:94170571-94194694 GCA_017589665.1 Selenicereus undatus
TTTGGAAATGACCAAATTCAAATCATAATCAAGAAACTACAACCTGCTTACCGTCAACATTTGAAGTTTATGCAAAATACAAACTTTTAGCTTAAGGGGCGGAAGAATGCCGATTGAAGAAGAATTAGCCACTCCATGGCAGAATGATAACAAATGGAAGACTGGCAAGGATAGGTAGGTAGAAAGTCCTTAAGGCAGGAGCCTCCTTACAAGAAACCCAAAGGTTGTTCAAGCTTTGAAGACAGGACGAGTCTTAGGTGCTTAGCTTACAATCATGCATTGTAAAGTATCTGTTCGATCTCGAATATCATATTTGATATTGTCATTTACTCAACTTTTACCAGTAATAAATTATAATTTCTAGGATTTTTATTTAATTTTTTCTATTTTGCAGGAAATAATGTTGATATAAAAGTTGGTAGAAATTTGGTTTGAAATTATGAAAATTGAAGAAGCTAGAAGAGAGGGACCACCACCATTGCCAGCGGCTTTATGGCCAGCCCTGCAATAATCAGGTTGATTGCTTCAATGTCAGAGAATGGTTAGTGGAGTGGGCTTGTGGTCATTATTGTTATTGTTATTGTAAATGGTAATTGTTTGGATATATGCATGTCATTATGTTTATTGTTTACTAGGGTAGTAATATTGTCGTTGTTGTGTAATCAAAATTATATGGAAATATCGGTCGGGCAGTGTACTATAATATTATGAGGGAAATCAAAGTAAAAATATTTTAGTGACCTGGCAATGTTTATAGACTAATGTATGGCAATGGTCTTCTGAGTGGAAACGACATGCTGTACGCAATAATATCATAGGGTGACAATATGAGATGTCTTCAAGAATGGGTTATTATGTTGAGGATAAAAAGGGAGAACTTGTATACTTGGGGTACATTCAATGTGCACCATGGTAGTTATAGTTTATTAATTAGGTTAACCGAAGGTTATAAGTGTTGGGGATTGTTTAGGCAACTTGTATGAACTAAATAAGGCGCTATTGTTGGAGCTGACAAAATGCTTATATCGTATCACAAGCAAGGCAATTGCGAATATATTATGGACGATGATGCGATTGAGTGATCTGAGAAGGCGTTGAAAGATGTGGTTGTTGGGATGCATACTTAAAATGGATGTACATGGTACTGGTGTAGGAGACGATGGAGGGGGGAAGAACTAGTTGTGTATATGTTATAAGAGGTGTTAAAGCACGGTAGAGATAGAAAAGTAACCTATAAAAGAGGGTCAAGGAAATGCATACTAATAAAGGAGAGAACAGGGGCAGAGGAGTTGGGAAGAATGGTGAAGGGGACTGTAGGTAGTGATTTGTCAAAGTGAAAAATATGGTACAATTTGAAGTGTGATAGGCAAATGTCAGTGGAGGAAGATATGGATGTAAGAATGATTTTTAAGGGAAATGATAAACATTACTATTTATATGTGGGTGACAATGATGGTCCAAGGAGAGGGGTATGGAGCAGTACGAAAGGGTAATGCAGGGTACAAACGATGAACACACACTTCTGATAATGGCGTGGTTTGTGTCACTAGTGGGAGACGTAGGGATGTTGCTACGCATGGGGTAGGATGGTGTTACTTGGTCGTCTGTTATCTTAAAATTACCGCAAGTGCACGGTGTCAATTGTAGTTAGCAACGGTAAGTACGGGTCGTATTCCATAGAGAACTTACTTTCAATTACCAGAGCGAGTTTAAACACTCAATCTAGGCGGAACAATTTTGCAGATTTAACTAACAACTAACAATTCAGAGATTAGAAAATTAAAGCATCTAGGTTGGGATTTACCGCACAATTATGCTGAAGAATCAATCGCTATCCTTGTCAAACTAGCCCAAGCATGCAATTGTGAATGAATAGATGATCAATTAAGCCTACTCCTTCCTCTCTCAAGGGTTCAAGACCAATCCTAAAATGATAACCATCTATTTTCATGGGACTGAAGTTAAAGGATTACAAAATATACAATCTCGAATCCCAACTAGAACCTTAATTATTTTCATATTAAAAATCTAATTGTCTACTACGTCATGCTAGGTAAAGGTTTCGTCTTTCAACACTGCCCTAAACCCGAATAACAATGGATGAATGCTTTCTCAAGAAATTCATTGAACACGTGGTGTGCATAATAGAACTCACAAATGCAAACATGGAGTGAGTAAGAGTTTGGGGCTAGTTCATGACTCAATCGACATAATTGGCTTACATCCCAACCCAAGTTGGGAAATTAGCAACAAATCATCTTTGCAGCAATCAAATCAATCACAATAACAATAAGCATGAATGGCATAAAAACCCAAGAAAGCAACAATGAGAGAAACATGAAAAAGGAGGAGAAGCAAACTTGATTCAATCGAAGATGAAAGCGCAAATTGAACAATCCCAATTCAAAGTAATTCAAACCCAATAAGAGTTTAACAAATCTCCCTCGAAGAACCCTTAAAAAAACGCTCTCTAAAGTCCTCTCCCCCCAAAAAATGAAAGAACCCCCATTCCAATAGTCGCGAAAAGAATTAAGTTGCGAACGCCAGATATGTGGCATAGCTGTGCCACCTAGCACAAGGTGGCCATGCCATATCTCTGGCCATGATCTGCCGAAATCCTGGCATGGCATGGTCGCGCCTATGGGCATGGGGTCTCTGCACCGAATCTCTGGATTCAGCTGACCTCTTTTCTAACTTGAAACTTGTCCCCTTCGCTCTCTTTTCTACCAACATTAGCAGATTTTTTCGTTTCCTGGTAGGAACTCCTAAAACACAAGCAAAACACTAAATAGCTACAGTATGAACCAAAGGACGCATTGGACACATAATATTGTGAAAATATATTGTAAACATTCCTTAGTTTGTATATACATATGAGTTTATTTTAGCCAGCTACATCTTGTGCAACTAGATGTGTCTTTGACTAATCTAATAAAAGGAGGATGGTGAGGGAGAAGCACGATGAAAAATTCTCTCCCAAGTCTCCAACTTTTCCCATGGTATCGGAGCTTGGTTGACAAACAATTCTTCTTCGCAAATTATGTGAAACCAAAACCAAATCTTCGGTGACTAGAACAACCAGGACCAAGGAAAAGAGAATAAAGATAAGAAACAAACCATCAATCTAGACCCAACAGATCTTCAATCTCCTTACTACTTGTGTAGTTTGGATAGCCTTAGCAATACCATAAGTCCTGTAAGTCTAAATGGGAACAATTATGCAAATTGGAGCCGACTAACCATTAATGCCTTAAGAACAATTATGCGAAAAATGTCAGGTTTTGAAAATGGGCCCAAGAAATTGTCAAAAACCGGTCCAAATTACCCTGAACCAGCCCAAAAATAGAGTTGAACCGGTTCAGAGGAAAAACCCGGTTCATTTGCAAACCTGGTCCAGCCCGCCATGTGCCTCGCGCGTGAGGCGGTTCAGCATAATACCCCCTCCCCTTCTTCACGCTCTCTCTCTGCTCGCGTCTATTTCCCCAACTCGAAACCCAGAAACCCCCTTCTTCTTCTCTCTCATCCTTCCTCGACTTCATCCCCAGGAACTCCATCATTATCCTTCAATCCAGCTCTCTCTCTCTCCCTTATCTCTTCTCTCTCCTCCAAAACCACCCCAGCCCACAGAGACTTCCAATCCCAAACCTCCTCACTCCAAAACCATCCCAAACCCACAGAATTCGAAACCCACCTTCTTCCTCTTCATCCTTATCTCACCATCCCACCACCCGCGGATCATGCTGCCACTGCCACGACACCACACCAACTGGCTTTAATCTCCATCTCATCCACCCGTGAATCACATACACCAGGCCACGACGCATCCCTTGCTATCCCCCATCATCACCGTCCACACACACCACCCAAATCGACGGTGAAGAATCAAGAGGTTCGGGTCTAAAGCTCGCGACGCCATTGAATGGCTAGGGAATTTAGCTAGGTAAATTAGGCTAGGTAATTTAGGGTTAGGTTAGGTTTACATTCTGCTTTAGGTTTAGATTTTAGTTTTAATTCCAGTTTTATTTCGATTTTCAGATTAGGGTTGTTCCGATTTAGGGTTTCGATTTTAGGTTCGTTTTCAGCATTCAACTCCATGTAATTAAGCTTTGATTTCGAATCCTCGTTCATGAATTTCAAGAATTTTTGGGGTTTATTTGAGTAATTTTGGTTTTTCTTCCCCTTCCCCTATTCTGTTCTGTTTTTGCTTCGTTGTTAATGGCGATACCGCCATTGATGGATGGCTGAGCTGCAAAGCGAGGAGGCCGGAAGTTGAGTAGTGTCGTTTCATTTCCCCTTTCCCTGGTTCGAGCTGGCTAGAGGGCTAGAGGCAATGGCGCTCCTGTGTTGAAGTCAGGGAATGTTCTGGTTTGATCTTTAAACTCTGTTCTTATTCTACTGAAGCTATTCGATTTTGTTGTTGATTCAATAGTATGGTTTCTGGTTGAGTAATGGTGGCTATTGTTGGATTCGATTCTTGCTTGCTTGTGCTATTTGAATTGAGCCTTTTTGTTTGAGTAATTAGTTGAAATTGATTGTGGATTCGATTCTTGCTAGATTAATTACGCTCTAGTTTAGTGGTAGCTTGCTCTGTTTGTCATCCCTGCCTTTGTGTTTTCTTAGTCAAGTTCAAATGCCTAATTATGCCAGATTAGTTATGCTCTATTTTTGACCCCTCTGCATTGGTTTAAGTTGCTAAACTCTTATTAGTTTATGCTAGATTGCTAGGCTTAAGGTTGGTTGTTGATTCATATCAAAACTAAGAACACTAATTGCTTTGTTTTTGATAGTTGTGTTTAGTTGTGGAATGGTGAATGCTTAGGGTTAAATACTTAGTTGACTTAGGAATTTAGTTTTCTCAAATGATTGTCATTTGGTTTAATATAGTCAATTAGTTAATACACCCTTTTTGTGTGGCCTAAATCTTTTCCATCGTCCCTGAGGATTCGACCCTCAAGTACTACAACATCGATCGTACGCTTGCGGGTTTCCTTTTTAGTTTATCACTCTAAATTTCCCCAACAGTTTACATCAAATGGATGTCCGTAATGCTTTCCTCCATGGTGACCTAAATGAGGACATCTATATGAAACCACCACCTGGTTATTCCCCTCCATCTCCTGTTAGGGATAAAACAGAGTTTTAATATTTATAAACCCCAAGTGCAAGGTGTATCGTTGAGTATTTGGGGTGTCGTCCGCAGGGAATTGTATTTCCAAAATATCAGAGTTCACTTAGAGCGTATCAATCTAGTTGAGATCAAAGGGCGAAGGAGGGAAAACTAAACTACGCTAACAAACATAGAAAAAACGACTTGGAGTTGTGATTTGACCAATGGACGAACCAACTAATCAAGACGAGTCCCAACATACCCAAACTACATCACGAACTAGAGATAATCGGTTGCACCATCAAAGACCACCCAAGCCCTCTCTCAAGGGTCATGAGCTAATCTAATTAGCCTGACCACCTATTTTCATGGGGTTAGCCCAATTAGACCACAAAACTAGCAACTCCGGACCTAACTCGATTCGGATACTATTTTCATGTCCCGAACTCGGTTATTCCCTCTCCCACACTAGCTAATTGACCTCACCTCTCAGCATAAGTCAATTGCCCAAAAATATGGATGAAAGCTCTCTCAAGCATTTCATCGAACACTTGGCGGGCGTGAGGGAAAACTCTAAGTTCTAAGCATAGATTGGGTATGGTTAGGCCTAGTACAAGATCAATTAGCCATCAAGAGGCTAATTACAACCCAAATCCACAAATTCTAACAACTAATCGTTAACACAATACAAAGACCTAAACCTAAACCTAAACTAACGAAGAGCATAATAAACATGAACTGAAGGAAAGAGAATGAAATCTAACAACCAAATAAAATATGAATTAACAATCAAAACTAAACACTTAAACTAATACAATCTAAACTAATAAGATTAAGCAAGAACAAAATTGAATAATAAGAGAGAGCGAAGAAGATTTATGCTTGAATTGAATGAACGAACTTGGGATCCACAAGCTTGAATCTCAAATCAATACCACTAAAAATCCTAATCTAATCGCTTCAAAGGGGTTTTTATTGGCTAAAAACCTAAACTAAACTACCCTAAGGAAGTGGAAGAAGAAGCTCCCGAACAAGGTCGAGAAAAGAGGATTAAATAGAAGACAAGGCGGGCCGCAAAGAACCGAAGGAAACAAGGGGGCACGACCGTGCCTATGTGGCACGGTGCATGTGGCACGGGGTGGCCGTGCCACCTTGCTGGCCGGCTGCCCCGGCTGGCTCCCGTTTTTGCCGCCTTTTCGCCTATTTTAATCATTTTTCGCCCTTTTTCGCGATATTTGCTTGGTTCAAGTTATTACCTGCAAAAATAAACAAAACAAGTAAAAATCTCAAAGAATACTTAATAAAACAAGAAAAACTCTAAAGATTACGTTATTATACGAGCTAAGATTAGGTGAAAAAAGCATGTAAAATGCGGCAAATTATCGCCTAACAAATACCCCCACACCTATCTTTTGCTCGTCCGCGAGCAAAACAAAGAGAAAAACTAACCTAGAAACCTAATTCACTTTCATAGGAATCATAGTTGCATTTAGCATATGCAGCAAACCCTTTAAACCCCTTGGTTCCCCCAAGTGGACGAGTGAGGTCTCGTGAGGGTTTGCAGAAGATTTACCCACAAAATCGTTGAAATATGTTTGGATTTTTTTCTCTTTATCAAAAAAAAAACATATACACAAGGCAAAAAGGGGAAACATGCACACATCGAGATCGATCTCATCACCCTAACAACCTAGCTACGAAGCCATATACAAGCAAAGCGTACACTCAAGATACACATAGGTTATAAATGCATCCCGACTCTCATTTTTTAATCCCACATAACACAATGACACGATTAGTACACCTTGGTGCTCAGTGCAAAGTGTATTGACTCTCGATGCTAGGCTAAAATCGGGCTAAAGGTCATCTCCACTTGGCTTATGACTCCCTTAATTTTTGCTCCCCTTGTTTTTTTTTTTCGTTCCCCCTTTGGGGCTTTTTTTTCTTTTTCTTTTTTTTCTCTCTCGCTTATCTCCTTATGCTCCTTCGCCCGGGTGGGTAGTTCTTAACTTATTAGGCCTTGAACTCCCGGAGGAACAATTTAGCACATATTTGGGCTTCTTCCCTATTTAGGGATTTTATTTGAATGTGCTTTGCACTTATTCAAACCCAAAGAGCGGTACCGGAGTGAAGCGGGGTTTTGTTTTCCACTTCGTTTTTTGTTTTTTTTTTTGGTTAATGAAGCCAAAATAGGAAGTCAAGGAACCAAATAGAGCGTCTTTAAACCCAAACTTTAACAACTAACACCAAAAGTCAATGGTTAAGTGTATAACATAGGCACAAAACCGCATATGTGAAATGTGGTTATTATGAGAAATCGAAAACAATATTACAGGCAAGTGTTCCATGATGCATGCTTGACCCATATACAAGCTCACAACTAGGCTATCAAAGATTAAAAACCAATCACAATAGCACAAAAATTCCCCAAAGCCAAAAAGAAAAACTATACAAAATTGAAAAATTGAAAAAGTTTCACAAAAAATATACTCAAAAAGGTATATGACTTCTCCACCCCCACATCTAGATCTCACAATGTCCTCATTGGGAGCCGAGTAGTCACAAGAACCACAGAGACACAAACTCAACTATCCACAACTAAAGAAAAAGAAAAATAAACACAACCTAATAGTCACACCTATACAAAAAGAAAAAGAAAGAAAAGAAAAGAGGAGGGAGAGAGAGTGAGAACGATTATACTAGGGCGGGTACTAAATGTACCCGAACTACACCTTGCTAGGACGAGGTTGGGGAAGCGCGAGGAGCATCAGCCACTCCTCGGCGGCATTCAGGACGCGCATCGCCAACTGAGATGCCGTCAACGCTCGCAGAAGTTTATCAAACACCTGAGCCTGCAACTCAGATGAGTGTAAGTAAGAGCACCCAAGTATGAATATAGGAGTGATAGTAAGTGCTCTTCTAAATTTATCAAATGCCTTAGAAAAATCCATAGAATGATTGAATGCAATAGGGAAGATGATTTTTCTAGGCATGTCCTCTAGGTATAGACTATAAGGGTCAAGGGAGTAAGTCGGTGAGAGATCACCGCAAGAGAGTAAGTCGGTGAGAGATCACAATACTAAGGGGAGGGGGAGGGTAGTGAACATGAAGAAGCAAGAGAAATATCAAGGGGGTTGAGGGATACATGGTCAGTAAGATCAGGACTAGATGAAACTGCAGCCACAACATCCACACATGACCCCCCTCGAGAATCTCGTCAAGATCATGCACCTCACTAAAAGTATCATCTGACTCAAGACATAAATCATCCCCATCAATACTAGCATCAACACAAAATATCTCATCGACCTCGAACTCCGTCGACTGAGCTAAAGGGAAAGGTGGATCAAGATAGGTCATAGCGTTGTCCTTAAGGGTGCTAGGTAGGGATGGAGCAACAAGAGGTAAAGTAGGCAAGGGAGGGTCAGATACTTTCTCTAGTCCGGACTCTAGAGCAAGAGAAGACGCACCATCATCACATAATTTAACATCAAGTTCAGAAAAATTAACCCTAAGGTTAGTCTTATGTGATAGGTCATACTCCTGCATACGATTAGCAAGCTTAACTTGTTGCCCATTCATTGCCTCTATCATACTAGAAATTCTAGCAAAACCATCAACAGAAATATGATAGGGGCAAGAAACACTATCATGGTCAGAACAATAGCAGATCTCATACGCAAGAGGTGTATAATTAGGAACGCAGGGGAATGGGGTAGAGGAAGTAAATTGACTAGTCTCAAACTCATAAGTATCCCTAGCCAACCACTCAAGTAATTCCCAAGCTTCATCAACATTTCGAGCACAGAAATCCCAATGCTCCAAAAGAGCACGGGTCTCACAAGTCACACCCTCATAGACCATGTTCAAAACTTCCCACTTCTCTAAGCAATAAAGACAATGAGCAAGAAAATCATGTAATCTATCGTAATATTTCCAAAATAATTCATGCTCATACTGAGAAAAGTGGAAAATTATCATTTTTTTGTTTTTGTTTTTTTTTAAAAACCTAGTCTCGAATACTCAAGTGGGTTTCGATATTGAAAAACGTCAACTCCCCGGTAACGGCGCCAAAAACTTGTTATCGTTTTAATTACCGCAAGTGCACGACGCAACTGTAGCTAGCAACTGGCAAGTACGGGTCGAATCCACAGAGAATTTGGCTTCAACTACCAGAACTAATTAGATTACTCAATCTAGGCCGTCACAATGAAGGTTGTGGAGACTAAACTAAGAGAGACGATAGCAACTAAAAGCGTGATAAACAGTAGAATAGAAAACACCTAGGTTGGAATTAACAGCACGATTATGCTAGTGAATCAATTACTAACCCAATCAAACATTCCCAAACATGCATCACAAATGGATAGATTGTCAATTAAGCCCATCTCCTCCCTCTCTCAAGGGTCGAAGACTAATCCTGGAACTATAGTCACCTATTCTCATGGGACTAAAGGTCGAAGGATTACCAAATTCACAATCTCAAATCCCAATTAGAGTCTTAACTATTTTCATGTTAAAACCCTAATTGTCTACTAATTAAGACGCGCTAGGTAAAAGTTTCGTCTCTGAACGCTCCCCTAAACCCCAATAAAAAGGATGAATGTTCTTTCGAGCATTTCATCGAGCAGTTGGCGTGCATAGCAGAATTCATAATTGCAAAACAAAAGTGGAGCATGAATTGGGCCAGTACAAGATTCAACTACACATATTCGGCGTCAATCCCAACCTAAGTTGAAGGATTTGGCCACACATCACTTCACAATCAACAACCAAAATCTCAATTCTACCAAACAACATTCAATTCGCAAAAACCTAAAATAACAATAAAGAGAAGAGAAGGAATCGGGAAAACAAACTTGAATTGATTCTACTGAAAGGTAGATCGAACTTCAACACCAACGAATTCAATACAAATCAATGAAAACCAGAAACCCAAATATTGAACCTAAAAATCGCCTAAAGCGTCTGCGAAAAGATAGAATTGAATAAAATCTGAATCATGCTAAAAACAGCCCCGAAGGAAGATTTAAGTCGCAACGCGGAACGGGGGTGGCACGGTCGTGCCCCAAGGCACGGGGTCACCGTGCCAAAACGCTGCCCGAAACTCCCCCAAAACGGTACAAGTGGCACAGGTTTGCCACTTGGCACGGCCAGGCCGTGCCACTTGGCTGCTCGGCCAAGTGTGTCAGTTTGGTTGGGGTTGGTCGTGCTACGTGGGTCCGGTTCCGTGGGACTTTCATGCGACGCTTTTCCGCAGCTTTTCTCGCCTTCTCGGCGCTCCTTTCTGTTAAATGTTGTTCATCTTTCCGCTTCTTCAATAAAGTTCCTGGAAATATCGAAAGATGCTGTATGAGTAAAAAGTATGCAAAAGAAGGCCGATTTGACCCTTCTCTGATGTGATAAAGCATGCAAATATAGGAGAGATCGAGTCAAATACGGGCTAAAATATGGTACAAATAGAGGTTCATCACGCCCTCATGCTTATCTCTTGCTTGTCCTCAAGCAAGACTACGCTATGAAGGATCAGGGAGAACGGTAAACCTCTTAACACACCCTCCTCAGGTGAGGGATGAGTAATCGATAATCTAAGTTAAACTATGCATTAAAGGTGGTCAAGTCAAGGTGTGCCAGATAATCTCAATAAAATCGCATGCAATGTCATCCATGAATCACCTTGCCCAAATGAAACACACCACACATCCCAATGTTGAAACACATAGTAGGACATAACCTTCCTTAACAAACGGTGAGTAAGCGAGACTAGTAGGACCTCACTTTAGGGTAAAGTGGAACACTCCCCTCAACGTGTTTGAAATATGTAACAAGGGCACGCTCAATACTCCAACCAATTAGGCAAACTGCCATACGCTTGGTAACGTTCTCCACTCTCCACTGCGGGGATGCAATATGCAGTGTGTCAATCAAGAGGACTTGCGATAAGGATGTAATGGGGCTAAGGTCAAGGGTGCGAAGTGGAATAATTTGGGAAAAGTGGAGCTATTAGCCAAAGACTAGGAAGCAAGAACACTTCCACAATCAACACTAAGATTACAATCTCACACAGACTTGCGAATCGAGCAACAAATCTCGCAAGAACCTGTAAAGAGGAACCGAACAAGCTTATTGCAGAAAGCTTCCACGCTACCCATTTTATTTGCAGCTTCTCTTTCTCTTTTTTTTTTCTTTTTTTTTCTTTTTTTTTGAGAAGCAAAAAGGATGCCCATTGGATAGCGCCAGAAGTACCAAAAAAACGATTTGCACTTTTCCCAAAATGAGCCACTAGTATTATACCCGCAGTGAATAATCAAACGCCTGAAATATACCCAACTACATTGTGGAAGTATCGCCCCACTAGACCTTAACAAGGGTGAAGGAAATATGCATAGGTCAAGTTTGTGATTGATGTGGTGCAACAACAACAATCAGGGGGAAAGGCACAAAGGGTTTCCAAGGGATAATCATGCAACAACGGGTGGCTTTCTGGCTAATGTGGGTACGTGAAGAAATATTGTCTCAATCATGTCAACACATGCAATTGCTAAATGCAGTTTCAAGGAGAACGAGACCAAGTTCTAGAGATGCTTCATGGAGGAGTCACACATGAAAGGAAGTAGAGACTATATGTAATGAATAGTCATTAGGCTCAAGAATCTCACAGGTAATCCTACCACAATCAAGTGACTTACTCCAAAGTATGTTCCATTCATCAAGGTCAATCAAGTCAAACCACATGAAACTCAGGCGTAGTTAGCATGCAACACAGGGGAAAGAAATTACGAATGACAAAGACAAACGCGATTTGCACAAAATCTCATACCAAGACAAGTCATGCCTCAACACACAACTCAACATGATCAATCAATCATCACCCCTTTCAATCTCATCACAAGAGGGGTTTTCTCACACATTTATTAGAAAACAACGAATCTAACTAAGAAAGCGGTAAAGGATATAAGGGGAAACGAAGAGAAGGGCAAGAAGTAGTACCTGAAAATCTTAAGGAAGCCCAGTTTGATCATTTCTCCTTTTGAGATGCAAAATCTAACCCTATATGCTCTAAACTACATGCTCTAATGATAAAAAAGTAAAAACAACCAAGTGCTCTAGTGATAAAATCTAACCCTATATGCTCTAAACTACATGCTTTAATGATAAAAAGGTAAAAACAACCAAGTGCAACTATATGAAGTCCTATCTAAATGACGTAAATGCAAGTGATACCAATCGCACTAACCCTGCAATTTTCCAAAAAATGACGAGCTCACCCCCCATGCTTGAGATTTTCATTGTCCTCAATGAAAAGGACGCAGAAAAAGGACAAGGGAAAGAGCGGAGGGGAGAGGGAGGAGTTTTTATTTTTTTATTTTTTTGTTTTTTTTTTGTTTTTGTAGAGAAAGAAATATCTTGGGTTGCCTCCCAAGAAGCGCTTGTTTTAGGTCCTAAGCTTGACCCTTACCTCAGGAGGACGACGTGGGCGAGATGAAGGGAGGTGGGGCAGGTGAAGTGGCGAATGGCGGTGCAGCCAACACCTTCCCATGGCGGAAAGCGGGTATCAGTGTCGCCCAAGAAGGCCCGCCAATAGCAGTAGTAGGCGATGGAGGTGGGGGAGGCAGGACAGGCTGCTGCAGATGGGACCCGCCACCCCAATCAGTGACCGCCACTCCAGGAGCAAGTGGAAAAGGAGAGGGAGTGGGGGCGGAAGGTGTGGAGTGGGTACCAGGTGTGGGAGGTGGTGTGGGTGGAGGGAAGTGGAAATCCACGCGCTCTCCACAAACAGTGAAGGAAATGGTGCCCGTTTGCATGTCAATCACCGCCCCTGCAGTCGCAAGGAATGAGCGACCTAAGATGAGTGGAGCAGGGAAGTCCTCATCCATGTCGAGGACAATAAAGTCACAGGGGATCAGGATCTTGCCCATGTGAACTGGAACATCCTCCAGGATGCCTACGGGTTGCCTAGTGGAGCAGTCTGCAAGCTGAATAGTCAGGCTGGTGGGCGTGAGGTCCCGCAGTTGCAGCTTCTTGTAGAGAGAGAGCGGCATGAGACTTATGCTGGCCCCCATATCACAAAGGGCTCTCTCAATCTGCGTATCCCCTATGCAGCATGGGATACAGAAATTGCCAGGATCCTGCAGTTTTGATGGCGGCTGCTTCGATAGAAGTGCGCTACAGGATTCGATGATGGGGGTGATTGGGATGTCCCCTGGATCTCCCTTCTTGGATAGGAGCTCTCATAAAAATTGAAATTGCGCAGGGGCATTCTTGAGAGCCTCCAGGAAGGGGCTACCGGCATAGATTCGGCGTAAGATTTCTAAGAATTGCTCGAATCTAGGTTTAAGCTGACGTAGCTTGGACCATGCTAGTCGCTGAGGGTAAGGCACTGGCGGCTGATAGGGACGAGTGGGAGGTGTAGGGGTGGCCTCCTCAGTAGAACTCATACTCTCTTCCTTCTTCTTTTACCCCTTGGTTCCTGTACAGTCAAGAACAGGAATTACCTCCTGGAGAACCATCACTGGGCTCTCTGCTAACCCCTCTTCCATCGTGCAGATGGCATTGACATGGCGGCGGGGGGTTGACTTCGGTCTACCCTGGAAGTTGCCCTTTAGGTCGAGACAGGTGGTTCACCTGTTGGGCAATCTGAGCAGTCTGTGTGTCCATTTTCTGATGGGCGGCCATGGCATCGACCCTGGAGGTCAGTAGATGGATGGACTTCTTAAGAGTCTCGTTGGTCGTAGTTTGGGTCGCTATGAAGCGCTCCATAAGACTCTCCAGGTGAGATGTAGGTTTAGGAGGTGGAGGGGGTTGAGTGTAGGGAGCTCGGTTGTGGAAACCTGGTTGTTGCATGGAGTTCTGGGGATGGGGGTTGGGATTTTTGTACAGGGGGTTCGGGTGACTTTTCCAACCCTAGCTGTAGGAGATGGGATAGGGGTTATTTTGAGGAGGTGAGGTGTAAGTATGGTAGGCGTTGACGTGTTCAATGCTAGAGGGAGCATTGTAACACTCAACGGATGTGTGGCCCTGTACACCACATGCCTCACAAATGGCATAGATCCCCGTGGATGGCCCCGCAGAAGTGGCTGATGAGGTAGCCACTTTCTCTAGTTGCTGTGCGAGGGCATCTACCCTGCTCGCTAGGAGCGCGACAGTGTCAACCGCGTGCTTGC
Organism: Selenicereus undatus; assembly: GCA_017589665.1. Taxonomy (NCBI): domain Eukaryota; kingdom Viridiplantae; phylum Streptophyta; class Magnoliopsida; order Caryophyllales; family Cactaceae; genus Selenicereus; species Selenicereus undatus. The sequence continues at coordinate 94,184,843 of JACYFF010031959.1, forward strand.
CACCACCTCTCTTAGGGGTAACACTCTCACTTACCCAGTGGTAGTTGTTGGAAGCCATCTCTTCCAACAACGCCTTTGTCGTCTCAATAGATTTGCCCATTAGAGCACCCCCTGCTGCGGCATCAACCGAAATCTTCACTGATCGCTCCAACCCATTGTAGAAGGTTTGGATTAGGAGCCAGTCAGGAACTCCGTAGTAGGGGCACTAGCGCTGGAGATCTTTGAACTTCTCCCATGCTTCGTAAAGCGACTCTCCATCATTCTGGGCAAAGGATGTGATATCCGTCCTCAGCTTGGCAGTCTTGCCAGGTGGAAAGTACTTGGTGAGGAAAGCTTTGGAGAGAGCCTCCCAAGTGGTGAACGATTTGGACTCCTCATTCTGCAGCCAGTCACTTACTCTATCTCTAAGTGAGAAGGGAAAGAGCCGCAGGCGAATGGCATCGGTGGACACCCCGTTCAGCTTGATGGTGTCACACTTCGTGAGGAATTTGCAAAGGTGCACGTTGGGGTTTTCCGAGGGGTGCCCGCCGAATTGCTCCCTCTCCACAAAAGTAATCAGTGCAGGGCTGAGCTCAAAATTGTTAGCCTCGATGGTGGGGCTAACGATGGAAGAGGTTATGCCCAATGCTTGGGGGAGGGCATAATCGCGCAACACTCGATGATCTTGCTCGGCCATTATGACTCGTGCTTGGTGCCTCTTTTTTGCACTGCTTTGCCTTCGGGCGTTGGCTTCGATTTCTGGGTCAAGAGGAGCAAGTGGTTGGTCCTTTTGACTATGCCTGCGCATACAAAACCAACACTACCAGGGTGTAAACAGTTTCAAGCACAAATGGGGGAGGGGGAAACGAGGAGATAAAAAAAACAAAAAGAAAAAGTCTAGTCTAGAGTTCGCCAACCGATTCTAATATTGAAGGGCGCAAGTTCCCCGGCAACGGCGCCAAAAACTTGTTATCGATAAAACAGAGTTTTAATATTTATAAACCCCAAGTGCAAAGTGTATCGTTGAGTACTTGGGGTGTCGTCCGCAGGGAATTGTGTTTCCAAAATATCAGAGTTCACTTAAAGCGTATCAATCTAGGCGATATCAAAGGGCGAAGGAGGGAAAACTAAACTACGGTAACAAACATATAAAAAGTGACTTGGAGTTGTGATTTGACCAATGGACGAACCAACTAATCAAGACGAGTCCTAACTTACCCAAACTACATCACGAACTAGACATGATCGGTTGCACCATCAAAGACCACCCAAGCCCTCTCTCAAGGGTCATGAGCTAATCTAATTAGCCTGACCACCTATTTTCATGGGGTTAGCCCAATTAGACCACAAAACTAGCAACCCCGGACCTAACTCGATTCGGATACTATTTTCATATCCCGAACTCGGTTATTCCCTCTCCCACACTAGCTAATTGACCTCACCTCTCAGCATAAGTCGATTGCCCAAAAATATGGATGAAAGCTCTCTCAAGCATTTCATCGAACACTTGGCGGGCGTAAGGAAAAACTCTAGATTCTAAGCATAGATTGGGTATGGTTAGGCCTAGTACAAGATCAATTAGCCATCAATAGGCTAATTACAATCCAAATCCACAAATTCTAACAACTAATCATTAACACAATACAAAGACCTAAACCTAAACCTAAACTAACGAAGAACATAATAAACATGAACTGAAGGAAAGAGAATGAAATCTAACAACCAAATAAAACATGAATTAACAATCAAAACTAAACACTTAAACTAATACAATCTAAACTAATAAGATTAAGCAAGAACAAAATTGAATAATAAGAGAGAGCGAAGAAGACTTATGCTTGAATTGAATGAACGAACTTGGGATCCACAAGCTTGAATCTCAAATCAATACCACTAAAAATCCTAATCTAATCCCTTCAAAGGGGTTTTTATTGGCTAAAAACCTAAACTAAACTACCCTAAGGAAGTGGAAGAAGAAGCCCCCGAACAAGGTCGAGAAAAGAGGATTAAATAGAAGACAAGGCGAGCCGCGAAGAATCGAAGGAAACAAGGGGGCACGACCGTGCCTATGTGGCACGGCGCATGTGGCACGGGGTGGCCTTGCCACCTTGCTGGCCGGCTACCCCGGTTGGCTCCCGTTTTTCTGCCTTTTTGCCTGTTTTGATCATTTTTCGCGATATTTGCTTAGTTCAAGTTGTTGCCTGCAAGAATAAACAAAACAAGTAAAAATCTCAAAGAATACTTAATAAAATAAGAAAAAATCTAAAGATTACGTTATTATACGAGTTAAGATTAGGTGAAAAAGGCATGTAAAATGCGACAAATTATCGCCTAACATCTCCTAACTTAGTATGCAAATTAAAGAAGTCTCTTTATGGGCTTCGGCAAGCTCCACGACAGTGGTACTTTAAGCTTGCCAAAGCTTGCCAGGAATACGACGTCAAATAGTCCCCTCTGGACCATTCTTTATTTATCTACAATCAGGGCAGCGTGTTTCTTGCTCTTCTTGTTTATATGGATGATTTGGTATTGACAGGGAATAGTTCGTCTCATTGTGAAGCTCTTAAAGTTTACTTGAATGATCGCTTCAAGTTGAAAGATCTAGGTTCTTTGAAATATTTCCTTGGTATCGAAGTTGCTTGGTCTTCGAAGGGTTTGTTTTCGTGTCAGCGGAAACACGCTTTAGACATACTAACAGAAACGGTTTGCTATGGGCTAAGCCCCCTTTATTTCCTATAGAACAAAAACTCCGACTCTCAGCTGATTCCAATGCTCCCTTGTTCGATCCGTCTCAATATCGGCATCTGATTGGACGCGCTATATATCTCACTATTACTCATCCAGAAAGTACCTATTATGTTCATGTGCTTAGTCAGTTGATGTAAGATCTACGTCAAGGTCACGGGGATGCCGCTGTTCGTATGCTACGGTATTTGAAAACTAACCCGGGACAAGGTATCTTGTTATCTCCTACCACTACTTTCGACTTATAAGTATACTGTGACTCAGATTGGGGTAGTTGTCCCATGTCACGATGCTCTGTCACTAGATATTTTATTCAACTTAGCACATCCCCTATTTCTTGGAGAACTAAGAAGGAAGATATGGTTTCTCGGTCATCAGCTGAGTCACGGTATTGTGCTATGGCCAATGCTACTCGCGAGGTTGTCTGGTTGCATAACCTGATGACAACTCTTAGTTTGTTTGCTCCTCCTGCTACTCTACAATGTGACAACTAGACTGCCTTACATATCGCCGCCAATCCCGTCTTTCATGAAGGTACCAAGCATATCGAGGTGGATTGTCATTTTATTCGAGAACAACTCGTTCCTAGTACTATTGTCACTTGTTATACTCCTGCCACGAAGCAACTTGTTGATATCTTCACGAAGGCACTCAGTCAACAGCAATTTTGTTATCTCCTTGGCAAGTTGCGTGTTGCGCATCCACACACTCCAACTTGAGGGGGAGTATTAGACACATAATATTGTGAAAATATATTGTAAATAATTGTAGTATTATTCTGGTTTTACTTTCCTACAGCTGGATCTCCCCAGACCCCGCGAAAGCGGGACCCACTTTGGGAGTTTGTTGTTGTTGTTGTTGTATTCTGGTTTTACTTTCCTTAGTTTGTATGTACATAGGAGTCTATTTTAGCCAACTACATCTTGTACAGCTGGATGTATCTTTGACTGACCTAATCAAAGGAGGATGGTGAGGGAGAAGACGGTGAGAAATTCTCTCCCAAGTCTCCAACTTTTCTCATGAGGCAAATTTGTTCCTTTCTCCTCAAGATTCGACATAAAAATAATGGGAGAAATGGATCAAATAGGGGCTAAAATGAGGTCAAAATAGAGGTGTATCATGGTCACGCATAGCATTGACTACTAATGCTAGTTGATTTGGAACACAGATATATGCGTTTATATGAATCATCACCGGTAAATAGAGTGACTGGCCAGCATGAACATCCCTGAATGGTTTATCGTGCAATTAAGGCCTAGCCAATAATACCTTGAAAATTCAATTATCTTGAACTACTATGTTAATGTGAAATATTAAATGTGAGGAAGGTTGTTGTTGGCCTTACACTCATGAAGTACGACACCTATCCAAACATTCTCACTTCGGTGAAAACACAAGTATCTTGTCCTCTTCAGAAACAAATAAGTAGCGTTATCATACTAGTACGAGACTACTAATAGTGATTTTAATCTAGTATGACAAACTCATCTAATAGTCGTAACAATCTTTCAAACCATCTTGAAGTGGTCACAATGTGAAGTGTTCATGATGATATTCATGAATTTGCTTGACCTTAATATAGATAATATATGCTTCTAAGTAGAAGGATATTTGTAAACAACGAGATAAATTCTTGGCCAACATACTAACTGGAAGAATAAGGAACTTCCCTATGTCACTTTTATTTTAACGACCAGTATATAGCCACGTGCTTATTTTGCAGGCAACATATGTTGACCTAATGTATTGGGTTACATTTTTCCAATTGTTGTCATTATACGTCTGTATATATTTCACGACTGTAATAAGGGAACTTCTGGTTGTCCCACTGTAGATGTGGACGAGGTACAATCACAAAGGCTGGTCCACTTCCATGCATGGATACTTGTTGTATACGTTATGCGATCAGTAGGAGATGACATTTATACAGATATGAACTTCATTCCTCATATGGTAATCTTACCATCCATGGCCACATGCGCCCTCCCCATAGCTCTTTTCCAACATAAATCACTTCATCTCCAAAGAATGGGAGATATGATACTTACCATGTTTCCATTAATGTACCACCATGGTAAACAACAACATGAAATACACCTAAAATGTTCCACATTTCCTTGTGGTACATTTACTCAAGCTTTAGCTCCAATGAGATGCTGTGAATGTCATCAAATTATGTTGTACACTATCATCAGTTTACTTGTTGTTGGATCCTCTTGATGCATCATCACATATACAGAGGTCTATGCATTATGAGCGATAGTGGGTATGTGTACGTTAAATGAGGACCTACGATGTAGCCGTTACAACGTTCGTGACTCCTCAAATTGGGTAGTAATAAAATAAGAAAATTCATGGTCTCAAATGCTTGTCTACTATAGTTAAGGGATTACGTTCACCTTTAGTGAACGATTTTCCTCTATCTGAAGTTACATTCTAACTAACGCACTCCATGGCAGCAATAGTGATTTTTTGGGGTCAGTTGATTGCATCTATTAAATGTTGTCATTAACAAGTGCAAGTTCAAGTTTCAATTATATATTGCAAAGTTGGTGTTGAGCGGGTATCGACTTTATTCTTAATATAGTAATGTTAAATTCCTTAACCAAATACACCTTTTTATGGGGCTGCTCCCCCACAAAAATAAATTGTTGTCCACGTTAATGGAAAATATGAGGTTCACTAGGTCTTGATTACATATGATCATACTACATGAAATGTAGTATACAGATACTTTGCTGCATATTTGTCATGCACATTGAAATTTGCATTAGTAACAAGTCATGACTGATTGCAGATCATCATTCCGCTTAACCAAGCCATTACATGTGTATGCAAAGAATCCACAAACTAAAATGACTACTCTCTTAATTCATGGCATATTTGCCGATCTTAAAACATTCATTACGATAGTTGAACTAGTTGTACATCATCATTCAATAGTAGTATACAATAGGGTGCCCATCTATATATACTGGTCTATCTACTCCAAGACATACACGATGTATACCAGGCTATTAATCAGTGCTTACCATGGTAAAATGACACTGTGGTTGGGTCAACAATGATGCTGGGTTTAACCAGTGTAGCTACAAAGTATAACCTCACTGCATATGAGTTGACATCACCTAAATATTCTGGCTCTACAATGACATTTTTGTTATTGTCATCAACTTAAATAATAAATACCACAATTGTGTATAGTTATTACACCTCTATTATATTAGGATTACAAGTCTATGTACTAAACAAAAATTTAATCAAACCATTAGGGTTCGTCCCTTGCAATCATGTCCCTGTGCCTGCCCCCATACAAACCATCAAGTTTTGCACCCTTCCGTACTTGCCTCCTCAGACAATCATTGCTAGCTACATGTAATACATATGTTCATCATTTTCCTTAAATATCATCCTCACATCCATATCCCCTCTACTGCCATTAACATTTTCCTAGCGTACTTCAAACTGTACCATACTTTTTTACGCTGACGTCAATCACCACCTATAGTCTCCTTCACCATTCTCCATACCTCCTTTGCCCTCATTCTTTTCTTCATAAGCATACATTTTCTTAAACCATCCTCATACGTTACTTTCGTATCTCTACGTTCCTCCAACACCACCTCATAACACATACCCAGCTATTTCTCTTCCCCACCATTGTCTTCTATAATGACACCATCTATATCCATTTTACGTGATCACTATAACAACTACCACCTTCAATCCCTTCCTGGAGCACTTCTACCCATCAATCTCCCTAATGTCTTCGCATTTGTCTTGCGTCTCATACGATAAATGCTTTTTATTAGCTCAAACAACAGTGCATCATTCACTTCACACATATGACTTACATAGTTCCCACCACTACAGCCCTTGATTTACCTATTCACTAAACTATGTCTTCCATGGAAAACAATCACCATTTATAAGCTCCCCAATGTTGGCCTTCGACCAACTGCATCACTCATTGGTAACATGATCACACTAGTTTATCACATCTTAAATTATCGCCCTAAGGGTAGTATTTCCTACCCCATTACGTATCAACTCACAATACCATTGTTATACATTAATTTATATACCTTACCACGCCACTGCATCATTTTTCATTTTTGGTTGACTCATGTGGTTGATGTTTCTCATATCATTATGGTACACTACCCTCGCTACATTTTCATACGATTTGGATTCTGCAACAACAACTCCATTATCCTGGTAAACAATCAACAAAATCATGACATACATATATACCAGAACAATTACCATTCAGAATGTAACGTCCCCAATCTGCACCCATCCTCATAGCCCTAACAACTTACAGTTGGTGATTTACATTGTGATCGGAGATGTTACCGTCGTCCTAAAGAGGACCAAGCTAGTTTTAACACCCAAAACTTAACACTCTCGCACGTATGTTGGACATGTTACAAGATCTTATCTAGGGCTGATTGCTATACAATTAATTAGAGTAAGCGTAAAGTACAAATTGCGATACCTTACTTGAAACAAGTCAAATGACATCATTTTTTTTTCTACTTTTGAACTCAAGAACGGCATCTAATTACTCAACGAGCATATATGTAGGGCACCCAAGCTTCCATGGACACCACTGTGAGCTTCTCCGGACCCCACTGACCGCCGTTGCTTCATTCAAACCGTTAGACTTCACAATTTCATGAACAAATTACCTAACAACAGAAAAATACAAAAGATTCGAAAAATGAGCCGAAACCCAATACGTTTACCCCTATATTGTAAAGACTAAATTTCATTTTTCAGTGAGCGCGCGCATTTAAATTCATTTTAGTTAGAAATTAGGGAGGGAGAGAATCTTTATAAAACTGTTACCGATTATTATTGTCTAAAACTGGAACCCAAAATGATGAGCTCATGTATATATTATGATCTTTGAGTAGGTGTACACCTGCCATGCTGATCGAATAGCTTGACTTGAGGCTGCGTGGGTGAATTGATGGGCGTAAGCCCTAATAATTGATAACTATTGGATCCACTTGATTATGTGGCAAAACCATATTTGACAATGATTCATCATTAAATAATTATATATTATGAGACTTTGGTATTTATGAAAAACATGTGAACTTTTGAAGGATACAGATAGTAAATGTATCTGTTTACTAATCTCTCCCTTCCTTGCAATGAAGTGGGCAAGCTTGGGCAACTTAGTGTTGTGACCCTTTTTTCTGTTTAAAGGGGGTCTTCGAGAGTTAGTTGTTACTTAATAAGAACTGATAATTTGATATTATTCATGTATCAAATCAATAACCCGCATGTCTACATTTTACCATACACCTACTTCATTTGAATTTCAATTAATCAACGTGCGGGTACATACCATCCGTAAACTACATGTGAATATGTTTACACTTCCATCTTTGTAAGCTTATTTACTTACTAGTAACTTGTCATAACTGTGGAGCGTGTCGACCAGACTCAAAGTTTTAGACAAGGTTTAAGTGTAATAATTGATCTCTTTTTCTCTGTCTTCTATGCTATCGCATAACTATACAACTTATTTTTTTGATTTATTCTTTCTTCATCTCTTGCTTAATCTTTCAAAAGAACACAGATTGAAAGTTGAATTAATTCATTATAGTTGTTTAATAATTAGATCTTAAATCAAATTTCACCAATCTCAATGCATTACATACCACCCTTTCAACCATTATGTTTCATGAAATAATATTCGTTACAATAATTTAATAAGAACTGCCCATACCTAACCACATCGATCCCACAATATTCATCTGAAAGATATCGCATAATTCATATTTTACATGTTATCAATTTATTCAAAACCTGAGTCCCTACCCATAGTTCATGATGGGATTCATGGACATTTCCAGTCAACTTCCACCACTATTCCTTAATCATCTCTATTCTTCATAAACATGAACTCAATTAAACCCAGTAGGCTATTCAAAACGTCACTCCTCACGGTACTTTTCATCTTTACTCTTTCTTATTGCATAATTGAAGACTCCCATGGCAGTATATGTCTCTTATTTCTTATCCACTACTTTATACACTCTTTTTGTCATCATAACAACTTAATTAAAGTTGGGTTTTTCTAGGTTCACTAATTCACCCAAAATTCTTTCCCTTTATGCATGCTAGTGTCCAATTCCCCATTTAGAATTCAAATCAGCAAATTTCTTTAATGATCCTTCAGCTAATTTACTTAATTCCACAATTCATTGATTAACCCCTATGACAATCTCAAATTATCAAACAGTTATTGCAACAATTCATAGATAGATTCTTTAGCCCATTCTGGAACTTGTATATATATCATAGAAAACAGCTTCTCAAAATGTTTCATGATTACTATCTAATTACCCACCAAATCAACTAAATTCGACACATTAACTCATGAACATCATATTTTTGAGAAAACATAATAGTATAATTTTGTGAAACAAAAGGGGAGAGGAGTTCCAAGAATTATACCTTAAATCCTAGAAATTGGTTGAGAGATTTATGCTAGGGACTTGACTGAGTGCTGAATAAAGATGGCAATAGGTCCTAGCAGTGAACGGTGGTGGTGGTCAACCAGGAGTAGGCTCAAGGGATGCAACAGCAACAACGGAAAGGAATAGGGATGGAGCAATTTGAGTGAAAGGAGGAGAGGGCAGACTTGGGATTACGTTGGTCAATTGCTGGCAAGGTCTAGCCCTTACAAACTCCAACAATGGTGACTCGGCCATGAGAGCAAGGGAACATAGAGAGAGAAAGGACGTATGAAGGAAGGACCAGGCATGATATATCAATTGTGTTTCCACCAACATATGATATATGTATCCGTATCCTTCTGCTTTTATCTATTTACTTGTTTATTTATTGATTATTATTATTATTATTTTTATCGTTATTATTCTTATTAATTAAATTGAAATTTGATACTTGAGAGTCTTGTAGCTTGACTCATTTGTGTTGCCCAAGACCTGCATAGGAAGTTTGAAAATATGAAAATTTTGAATTGAATGTGTGTGCTCAAATTAGCCTAATTGTGTAATTAAGCAGGATAATAGTTAACCTAATTTGGGACATTACACAGAATAATAATAATAATAATAATAATAATAATAATAATAATAATAATAA
>JACYFF010031959.1:94194704-94246975 GCA_017589665.1 Selenicereus undatus
TAATAATAATAATAATAATAATAATAATAATAATAATAATAATAATAGTGACAAAAAGCTTATTTTACTAATCAATTACTAACATTTATGACCAATTATAACATACCTCTTGTATACCCAACTAGTTATAGTCATCTACCAATCTGACATCTTTCCCTTCCTTTAGTAAACACTACAAACTCACCTTTGTCTTCCACTTGTTTGTTATCTATGGAACACCTATGCACCTTGGCTCACTCCATTCTTCTCAGCCACAAACAAAGAATTGGATTTCAATGAAGGTCCTTTGTTGATTGCAACATAAATAGGTAGAGAGATATGGAAAAAAGGATAGAGCTATCCTAAGTGAAAGAGCACAAATGTGATGAGATAGCTATCCATAGAGAGAGAAATACATGAAAAATAGAAAAATCACACCTTTTCCTTCATATTTATGTGCAAGTAAATGACTTCACTCCCTTTCTTCTCCACTCTTGCTCTGTCACTTTCTCCCTCTCTTTATCTCTGCCCCATTGTCCTTGGTGCTTAAATTTGAAAACTCCTTTGTTGCTACTCAAATAACTTTGCACTACCCATTTTTTCCCGGTAGAACTTCACAAAACTAAATAAAGGCAGTATTATCATTTTACTATCTTTTCTAATTTGACCTAACTTTACATTCCCTCCAAAAGCAACACTAATAGAGCAATTTATGACTCTAGGGTACCCTGATTCTTTGAAAACAATTTTTAGGGCCTCCTATTTTCAAAATATATTTCCTAGTACCTCCTATTTTGGGTAAACTTACTAATAGGGGCAATATTTTTAAGAAATAGTTTCCGAGTGTAGTTTTCTTTACAACTTAGTCCTTGAACTTTTTGAATTTGTAACTTTTTCCCAAAATGAGGTTTGGCATGCAAATACTCAACTTTTTGGTACTCTTTAATAAAATTAAGCTTATATTTTTGTTTAGACTTTTTATAATGACTTTTACTGGTACTTGTTATTACAATCTACTACTTATATCATAAATATTACATTTTCTGTGATTAACGGCCCACCATGCTTAGTGAAAATAGTTAAAGCTTAATTAGAGAGTTTTGACCATCACTTGAACATAGTAGACACTGGACTCCGGTATTTCTCTAGCTTCCGGTTTATAGAGATTATTAATCTTAACATCACCTTTCTTAGATCAAGCACAACACAGATCCGTTTTGTTTCCTACCTCGGATCGTAGTTACTAATTAATTTTTATATATTTTTAAAGGATAGTGAGACTTTATTCAAAAAATTATAATATTTAAGACATAAAATTCGATGGGATAACGTTTCCTACTGAGAAACCTCTTTTATTGAAAACTTGAAAGTGGAAATATTACAATAGAAAGCTTTGAAAAGGGATTCAAGCTAAGATCATTAGAGATACTTGCTCATATAGAAATAGAGAATGCCGACTTCTCTTGTGCTCAAGAATGCTGAAATGAGTGTGTCCCTTCTCAGCTCTCGACCTCTTCTTTTATAGAGGGGATGTGGGTACATAGGATACCCTAATGGCTACCATACACACTAATTTTTCACATGGCTATAGTACATACTGACTCTGCAGTACATACTTTATTTTACAGAGCAGACACTTGTAAAAATAGTACAATAATGGAGCAACCAATTTTTAGAGCTTTTAATAATGACAAGACTAGTCATCATTATTGAGATTCTGCATACCTTCATTTTCAATTATATCTTCCTGACCATCATTAACTAGTTAATCATCAAAATCTTCATTAAGTTGCGTAAGATCCTCTAGATCTCATTTCTCAAATAATTCAAGAAGATATTTCTTTCCTTTTGCTGATAGAAATTTTCCAGTTCCAACATCAAAGAGATAATCAAAGATATCTTCTGAGACTGCTCCTTCCATCTTCATGTATTCTTTAAACTCATTGTCATAGGCTAAAGTAATATTTCCACAGTGCATTAATATTTTTCCTTGTTTAATTAATGAGTTAGCTGGGAAACTAACACCACCAACTCTAGATCTGTCAGAAAAACATATCGTTGTACCCCAAAACTCTCAAATATCATAGGAATAATGATGGTAAAAGTTGACGCAGGCTGCATACCATTCATTGAATCATTTCTCTCGAACATGAGAACTTATTTTTTCTTGGATATCATAAGGATACTGTAGGTAATTAGCTTGTAACTCTAGAAGAAAAAAATCTTTGGAATATTCGGTAGGCAATAGATAGTAGACCAAAACGTGATCTACTTTTTGTATGGAATTTCAGGTTATCGACAAGGACTTTACTATAAGGCGTAACCCATTCAAATAGGAATGACATTTCATTAAGGATTTCCTCCTTTTCTGGCAGGATGTCGGCTTTGATGATCACCATTGCCGAGTTCTCGCATTAAGTTGTCTGCCAGGGAGTTCTTCGATCCCTATATATGTTCAATACAGAAGGAAAACTAGTTAAGCCATAATTGCCAATGCAGGAGTTTCCCTTGCGCTTGCATGTTTAATAAATTGTTTTTCACAAAACCAAGTATTCCTTTGCAATCAGTTCGAATAAGAAATGGTTTTGGCGTTAAAAAGATTAAGAACTTTTCAATTCTCCTTATGACTGTAAGGATTTCTTTTTTCATTGTGGGATAGTTGCATTCTGCCTTATTAAAACTTCAACTGCAATATTTGCAAAGTTTTTCTCATTCTTTGATTTTGAGTACTGCACTCCAGTGCTCATTGCTGATATCTGTTTCAAGAACTAAATCATCTCCTTCATTAGATAAATTAAGGACAGGAAGATTTTTATACATCTTTTTGAAGTTTTGAACTATCTTTGTATCATCACTTCTTTCTTCAATTTTTCAGGAAAATTTTCTATTTTTTCTAGAATGTATTTTTGTAGAATAATTGTCCAACTTTTTTCTCTAGACCTAAGAATTCAATTTCTTGTTTAGCATAAATGCACTTGTTCTTTACAAGTATAATACCATGATCAATGCATCTTTGGGTGACAGCTAAGACATCACTTTTATGCTGTTCTATGCTTTTGGAAAAGACAAGGATATCATCAATGTAAACTAAATAACAATTATTAAGATATTTGAAGATGTTAACCATTCTTCTTTGAAATATTTGAGGTGCATTTTTAAGACCAAATGGAATTACTATCCATTCATAATGTCCTTGTGGTGCACTAAATGCAGTAAATGACTTTCCTCATTCATTTTAATATGCCAATAACCACTTTTGCAATCCATTTTTGAGAACCAAGATGCTCCTTGAATTCTATTGAAAATGACAGCTTTGTTAGGAATATAATAACTATTGAAGACAATATTGTCATTAAGTTGTTTATAATTGATTATCATTTTTGTCTTTCCTCTTTTTTCCTCTGCATGATTTCTTACCATAAAAGCGGGTCTGGTGTGAGAACTTTTGCTATTCCTAATTAATCATTTATTCAGAAGTTTTTTAATTTGTTTATTAAATTTTTGAATATCCTGGTGTGTAAACACCATTTGTTTAACTTGGATAATAGTGTTGGGATTTAATAGAGTAATTTTAGCAAAGGTTTTATCTTTGTCCCAAAACTTTAATGGATCATCAAAGTAGAGTTCTTTGCATAATCTTTCTTATTATTCTACAATCTGTTCCTTAATAGATATCTCAAGCAATGAAATTGTCAATGCTATTTCTCGTTGTGCAGGCATTACCTTCTCACCACGCTCACTACGTGTAAATTCAATTTTTTGATGAGTGTATACCTTACTTAATTTTTCAATAGGAACTGATGACCATTTATTGTGAATATTATCTGGTTTACTGTCTGGGTGCATGGGGAATATAATCTTTGAAAATTATTTTCAATAATCATATCATGAAAGAATTGATCAATAACCCATAGAACTTGTATAATGTATTGAAGTCCTCCTAATTCTACGAGTAACCTTTCTATGGCTTCATTGTGACTCATAATACTATTATCGGTCATCCTTACTTGTAAAGGATTTTTAGCTTTTTTTCACATAAACTCAGGAAATAATCTTCTATTTCCAAACTGAACAGCCACTATCTATGTAGGCACACAACTCATATTTATTATAGTTCTCTAAACATACCTTTATGGGGATATAGATGCTATTAGGATTTGTATTGGTAGCTTCGTAGGATATCTCCATAGTCATGTTTTTTACTAGTTCACCCTCATAAATCAGTTTACTAACATTTCTTATTTTGTACCCAATGAATTTTCTATCTAGACTTATAATTCGATTTACACTAGATCTTGCAGCTTCGAAGCTCATTCTACTCATTTCACTAGTCATACTAATTGCGTCATCTTCTTTAAGCTATTCTTTAGCTGATGAAGGTCCTTCTCCCCATTCTGATCTTATATTCACGTTTCTTAATAATTGGAGTTTAATGGTGATTTTACCCGCTCATCAATTTTTATCACATTTTTCTTATTGATCTTTGTGGGATTCGACAAACTAGATATCCATAATCGATCGATTTTTATGCCCTGAGGATTGGACTTAATCCTCTGGGTTTTTTACATAGGGGTAGGACTTTCGAATTTTTCTGCTTCTATCATAGTTACTTTAGTCTTTGGGTTGATTGTACTAACAAAGTTATAGATAATTTTTCAAAATATCCTTAAAGGATATCATCCTCTTTTCATGTCCATCCCGACTGTTTTGATTTTAAGGGATATGAAGTTTTTAGCAAATTCATCTTTTAGACTTACATAATATCCTGGTCGGCAATTAAATCTTACTTACCCATTACATAAGTTGGTCTTTATCTTTGTGATAATTTGATTATTAAATTTGGTATGCCTAATATCACAGAGTAAAGTTTAAAGATCAATATCTTTACCATAATATTACAATGGAGTGATTTGAACTTGGACACCTCCGACATGGATATACCTATACTTTCTATCCTTATCATGCTTAAGGATATTTTTTTCAATTAATGAGATTAACTTCTCCAACATTATACTCGCAATCCTTTATCTCCAGATCTCCTTCCATCATTTCACATACGTATTTGCTTTTTAATTGAAAGATGGTTTTTTTATAAATCATGTCTTTTTGAATTATGAGAAGAACTCAATCCCCTTTGACTTCCTTTTGATCATTGCCAACAACAAACCCTTCTCTTTGGAGATCACCAAGGCTGACAGAGTCACTCTCCATCATACGACTTGTTTCGTCATAATCATTTTCTTCATATTCATTGTCCAATATAATTTCAACAATTCCTTTGTTGTTGCTTAAGACTAGGTCTGAAGCCTCATTTTACTAAGCTCAACATAATCTAAGCTTCCCAAAGTTTCAATAAGCTTGTTATTCCTCCTATTTTTGCATTCATTAGCACAATGTCCTACTTCTCCGCATGCCCATCATTTACAATTGTTTTTCCTTGTCGGACAATAAGCAGCTTTCCCAAAAAATCTAAGTTTTTTAGGACTCGGTTTGTTATAACATTTTCTTTTATATTTCTCTCCCCTTTGCTTATTGAAGATCTTTTTCCTATCAAATTTTCTTTTCCATATTCTTTCAGGCTCTTTTCCCCATTGATGTGGCGAATCGCAACACGTTAGGAGCTGCTTCTTAATTTTTTTTTGCATTTGGAGATCAAGGCATTGATCATTGACCCATTTTCTTAAATAAGAGATTCTTGAACCAAGGGTATCCACGATATCTGTTCATTGTATCCATGTAATGAATTTTTTATTAATTATGAAATTTATAGGATATGCAATTTATCATAGAATATACCAAGATTGGTTTCATTATGCCCAATTTTGTATTAATATTGACTAAATTTAGTAATGTAATTTTTTAGATATCTCTATATTATTAATCTTTCTTTGCCATTCTCTTACTTTTTTTTCGGAATCAAGTTTTGCTCTGATGAATTCAGTTTCAATTTCTTTACATAGATGTTTGAACATAGTAGCTAGAGTTTCCATCATTCTTAATGTATTTTTACCTTCTTCAGTTAATGAATCATACCAGTCAGCTACAGTGCCAGTAAAACTATGTTCAATGTAATTTAAGAAATTGGAAGCAGTTCATGTGGTATTTAAGTTTAACACACTATTCATGCCTCTTTTTCAATGCTCAAATATTTCTTCTCTATTATGGGCTCCATCAATATTCAATATATATCCCGTTTGGCTAATTGGGATAAGATCAATTTTTTCATAGGTCGTGGTTTTCCTTGGGATAAATCCGAAGGAAAAATTGC
Organism: Selenicereus undatus; assembly: GCA_017589665.1. Taxonomy (NCBI): domain Eukaryota; kingdom Viridiplantae; phylum Streptophyta; class Magnoliopsida; order Caryophyllales; family Cactaceae; genus Selenicereus; species Selenicereus undatus. Next base: position 94,200,952 of record JACYFF010031959.1, read on the forward strand.
TTGTACGCCCTACTGGAACATACCTAGATCTTAAGAAATGAGTATTTCTCCTAGACGGTTCATTAAATTTTTCAGGTTTAGGAACGACATTTTTAACGAGATTGGTCTCTGTTTCGTATAAGTTCATTTCTTCTCCAATTTCGTTAATCTCATCTTCAGCGGCCATTTTACGATATTTTTTTATCTATTTTTCTTCTAATTTCTTCTAAAGGTAATGCATTAAGAGCATCAAGTTTAATAAGGTTCATCTGCTGATATATTTCTTCTTCTAATTGGACATTATTAGTCTTTTCATTATCATGAGATAATATCACATGTTTATCGCTAATTACGCTCATGATTTTGTTAAATTCTTCTGCATTTTGTTCTCTCTCGAACCGAATTCTAAAATTCTTCAAGAGTATACTGCTTATACTCCATCTTCTTTTTCTTTCTTTTCAGTAGTTTTCTCACCAGATTCTTCTCCTACTTTTTTTTGAGTTTTTATCTCGTGCAAAAGAAATGGAATCTTGTTTTTTGGGCTTTGAAAAGAATATTTATGCTAAAAAGGAGTACTAATACCTGAAGTAGCTTTTTCGCTATGCCTAACTTTGTTCATAAGAGAAAGATGGGCCACAATTAACTGATTCATAATCTCCTTGAGCTCTGTCTTAATTTTAGCTAATTCTATTTTTAATTCTAAAACTATATCAGTGATATAGTTTAATTGAGGTGCTAGTAAGGTAATACCTTCAGGTGAGTGAACAATGTATGAATAATTAGGATCACGACAAGCAGGTGATGATTCAAGCATTAATCACAGCTAATCACAGTTAGCTAGCTTAATTAATCATTGATTAACTTAATAATCTTAATTATTTTTTATCAACTGGCTCTGATACCAAATGAAAGAGAATGTCGAGATTTATTAGTGAGCAAAATATCACATACACAATTTTAGATCTTTCGAAAGTAAGTTTTTAAAGATTTGGCCAAAAATGCAAATATGAAAAGTTTAAGGGCCAAAAAGAAAATGCAAACAGTGAATGGTGCCCTTATAATAGTTTCCACAACATAAAAAGGGCCTGATAACCTATTTTGAGAACACAGAGCCTTGAAAATATATTCCACAAAATAGTATGCACCTTGGAGCAATTTTTTGCTAATAGACTGTCAAAAAGAAAAAGAAGAAAGTACTAGTTGAGGGTCATTTAAAGATGGACCCTCATGTAAGTTTCCCAGAACTTTTTAGATATTTGGAGACCACAAGTGGGCTAGGGCCTGTTCTTTCATTGGTAAATCCTAATTTACCAATTTCAATCAATTTCAACTAACTTTGACAAAAAAAAATCCAACTTCAACAAAAAAATACAAATTTCAACCCAACATACAAAAAAAAATATACCAACTTCTTCCAATTTTAACCCACTTCAATCAACTTTAATAAAAAATATCAACTTTAACTAACTTCAGTATACTTCAACTAACTTCAATTTACTTTCCAACTCATATTTCCCCCAAAATAACAAGCCCATAGTATATTATTTTGTGAATTAAAGGTGAAAACTGTCAAATTCTAGTGGTTGCTTCGTGGGCTTTAAAAATTACCAAAGCGTGAAAAAGTGACAGATTAGTTGTCGCAAGGAGTTTGAGCAATGGAACCCTTTCCTTTGCGCGTCGCTGGTACAATTCTTGGAAGGATCAAATTATCATCTTAGGGGATCGCGCTGGTCATATAACGTCCCTGTAAATTTGGGCTGCTGCCAGCTCCGTTCGCTCCCCTTGGATAACATGGGGCAGCTAGCCATGGATAGGGATAGACCTTGTCGTGTTGGTCTCGTCTTTGTCGAGCTTGAAAAGATTTAAATATAGATAGTTTTACCTTGACAAACACATAATAACATCCTAACATATCAAATTTATGGTGATAACATTTTAGGAAGCATGGATGTAACCAGCAACTCCCTAGAAACCAGGGGCATAACTCTGGATAAGTTGAAATTGAAAATATTGATCAATAACGATCACAAACTAAATGTTATAATCATACAATTGATTTGGCAGCTACCAAAATTAATTATGCATTAATTTGACATAATCAGCCATTATTTACATATCATGTTTTAGGTTATGTGCCACTATAAATAGAGTATGAATTATGGGTTGATTCACTCATCTAAGCAAAAAACACTTCTACAGATCTAATAGTCTTTGGCTATCCTCTTCCTCACATAACCTTGCCATCTAAGAGGGTTCGGGTTTTGAACGTGAGTGAAGGGTGACTCTGGTAGCCACCAGTTCGTGGGTAGCAATCAAACAGATGCGTGATTGAGGCAGGCTTCTGCATCGAGGTAACTCTAAACTTACCAATAGAAAAGAACATAAAACAACAAGATATTAGCTAGTCACGTTATAAACCTGAAGCAAGTATCTAATAGTTACAACGAGGATGATATATTACGTATGTCCCACCTAGTATTACAAACAGTCGTCGATCAGTTTAACCATCAAAGTTCACTTAGTAATTACCATGAAGTGACCTGTGGTGCTCTATATAACTCCTAAATGAGCACCCATTAATAGTAAGCAACATATCAAGTAATAGCCTAATGTGTTTACTAAGAAACAAAATGGCACTTCTCCAAGTGACTAGAATGACAATGGTGCATAGTACGCAACTGAAAATACCCAACCAAAGAGTTTTGCTCGCAGTGGCCACATAAACACCCGTCATGAAGGCCACAAGCGTTGCATAGAAGGATGCTTGGAGCAGGAAGAAACAGATATCTAATAGTATGAAGGAGTCGTAACTTTTGTTCGAACCCATGACCCAGAGAGACGAGAATAGCACAAGCATTGAACTACACACAGCAATGGCATCAGACACCATGAAAACTTGAAATGCTACCCTTTGTAATAGGACGGGGGAGCCACTGTCACCATCGAATCCACCAGGAACTTGAAATGCTGCTGCGAAAGTTATGGTTGCTAGCAATCCAGCAATAATTGACAGAGATCCTGCTGAATCTTTTATGTTTGCCCTACGGACACCGTAGGTGCTTCTAGCCGAGTACATGACATTTCGATGCCTCTTCCGAATTAGTTCAAGGACCTAGTTCAAAATATATATAAGTGTGTGTTATGTAGGAACATGTGCTTCCAAGTATATGTAATAATTTGTACTGTGAGACACAAGACATACCTCGTTTGGGACCTCATGTGATGCAAGCAAGTTTAGGACTGTCTCGCCATCATTGTTCAATAAAATCAATTCAGATTGTTCCTCTGTTTCAAGACATCTCCTGGTAAATATTTCTGCTGCAATTGAATTCCCAGACTTTATGGCATAGTGCAACGGGGTGTTGCCTTCATGATCAAGTACTAATCTTTGAGCATCTGCTTCTGGGATTTTAAACAAGTTTTCTCCCATCTGTTTAAATAATTGGTCGGCTGAGTGTTCATCAACATCTCCACCTTCGAAACGAAGAAGATGCAAAAACGTCTTGCCTTCTAGATCTCGAATGTATGCTGATTGAGGGCAACGTTCAAGTAGAGCTCGTACGATTCGAAAACGCCCACTCTTTGCTGCCCTTAACAAGGGTGTTAGGCCGTCTTTGTCGCGGGCATATGCCGCAGATATATGGTGAGTTATCATTGCTTTAAATAATTGATCATCCATATCAACTGTACCAACATTCTTAGAGTTAGAATATAAAGTTGCGTGTCTTGTTTTGAGATGGACAAACATCCCACTTCCGCTGAGTAGTATTGAGTTCAACACTATATCAACTTTTATTTGTTGGAGTATAAACACATTTCTGAGCCTTTAAATATCAGATTAAACTTTTGGATAAGGTAGTTCTTTGAACATGGTATCAGAGCTTTTCTAAGCGAGAGGTATATAGCAAAGACCAAAATGAAGGCCAAGATGGAATGTAGGGAAGCAACTTACTAGGGAAAAAGCCATATCTGGCGTAAACATGGAGCGAGGTCTCCCCTAAGCAGTTGACGAAAGAAGCCGCGTCAGAGTCTATCCTCAACAAGGCAAGAGCAGCATAGACATTGTTAGTGCGTAATGCCTCATGAATTGGCATGTTTCCCTTGGAATTTTTGGCCTTCCATGGCTGTGCAAGCACTCCTTGCTTGTGCTGTTCGCAAATTTGTATATAAACTCTCGAAAAACGTTTCAGAAATGCCTGTGAAACAGGATTGTCTGACTTCGCAGCGAGGTGAATGGGTGTGTCGCCATAAGAGTCGGCTTGGAAGATGAGGGAGGGGAAGCGATCTAAAGCTTCCTCGATGAATCTCACTCCTTTGGTTTTTCCCTGTTGTAACGCTATGTGAATTATGTTGCTTCCATTGGCTGTTTGAGCCAAGAAATACGCATTGTCAGGCCTAATGATAGACCCGCCTTCAATATCCCCATCTCTTCTTCTAACACCATGGAAAACTTCCAAATCCATTGTCACCGCAGCCTTGTAGAGTATATCATCCATCTTTCTCTCCACCAAGGCTTGTTCCTTTGCGACTCTTTTGGTTCGCATCATCATCCCTTTCAGATTCTTCGCCTGTCTTGTAAATTCAAAGTTAAACACAGCATAGTATCTAATCATACTTCAATGATCACATATTGCATCAGAATTGATCGCCAATATGTTTAAGTTTTTTAAATGAGTGTTCCAAAAGGCCTACAAAGATCTGTTTCTTGATTCGTGTAATTTACTCACCACGTCGAGCGAATGTGCTTCCACCGAGCCAACATTGGTGTTTCTGATACTCAACTGATGCCACCATAAATTAGACTGGTTAGATCGAGGTATAAAATCTATTTATGTGCTTTCAACCATCAACTTAAACTTTCAGTTCAAATAGTTCTTATACAGTATGATATACGAGTTTGTACTTACCATGTCGGTCATAAGCATTTCCGGTACAAGTAAATCGAAAACCGAATGACTGTTGTTGTTTTTGACACTCATTTCATGCCTCTTTTCTGATTCAAGACATCTCTGTACTAGTAATTTTGCAGCTTGAAAATTTCTACTCTGGATAGCTAAATGTAATGGTGTGTTTCCATCGATGTCTTGTGCAGCTCTGAGGTCATCAGCACAGATGAAGATATCATTATAGAGTGTCATCATTTTATCCCAGTCATCAAGGAAGTCGTTGGCTGTTCACAGAATGCAAGATTATTAGAATCAAAATCTTGGACAAAATAAATTACCTATTTAAGTTTGAGATATTTTTTTCTGAAGGTTCAAATATTCAAAATATAAATACTTAATGCTAATAGCCCATAGCCATTTATTTCTTAAACAAAAATGCTCCCTTTACCTTTATATGAAATAATATATTGTAAATCCCCTTACAATAAAATTTATGTAAATGTGGATGGGGATATGATGATCATTCTTTAAAAGTATCTAATGTTAGTCTATACCTCTGTACTTTAAAAAAAGATGAAGACGAATCATACAAGTGCCCTTCTTAAATGACACTGTTCAAGAACTATCTTAACCAAAAGTTGAAACTGATGGTTGAAAGTTTAGAAATAAGCTTATACTCTAAACCCCCCTCACAGGAATGTCCATTGGGTTTGAAGCGCGGCAACAACCAAGACTTTCCCTACCTTGCACAATAAACCAATATGGGGACTGCTGAGAACTCAAGTCCTTCAGTCAAAAAAACGCTATACCAAACTTTCTCAATCAAAAATTTAAGTTGATAGTTGAATGCATATGAATAGATTTATACTCTAACAGACACATGACTGGGCCTTTTGGTGCCTATAATTGCTGGATATACTCCTATATTGAACCTAAATTAACAGAGGACATTACCATAGCAATGTAGAGCCACAAGATGGAGCGGAGTACGAGCATCATGATTGGTAGTGTAGAAGAGGCGTTCTATATGGTCCTTTGTGCACTCTCTACAAAAGGCAACTGCTGCTTCTACCTTCCTGTTCTTAATTGCGACATGAAAGGGCGTATTCCCCTGAACATTCATCGCCAACACCCCTCTGCAATCATCAGCTTCACCATTATTATTAGTAGCAGTACTACAGTTATGATTTCGCAATTGGGAAATGAGCAAGCTGATGATATTATTCTCCCCTTGACAAGCTGCGACATGGAGTGGTGTATTGCCATCCATGTCCTGGTCATGAATCAGGGCGGGGAAGATGTCGAGTGCTTCCTTTATAAACCTCAACTGCCTCGATTTCACTGCAATGTGGATGATGTTTTCCTGCTCAGGCGACGTCTTCGAGAGGAAGTAGTCGTTGATGCAGAAGTTGTTGGCAAAAGCTAGTATGCTAGTGTCTCCATTCATGGCAGCTTGTAGTAAACTCCAGTGCATTATTGATCCTCTGATCTCCGGCAGAGGCGGCTGCATGTTGTTTAGCTTTAGCTCTGCTTCCATGGCTGCTGATATGTATCTCTCCCTTTCTCTGTCTGTCTCTTTCTCCTTCTCCCTTTGTACTCTTTCGCTGATTGTTGCCTCCATGTCCATGGCTCCTCTTCTCTCGCTGCCTCTTCTCTTCCAGTTGTCTTTTTCTCGTTGCTTTCTCATGTGGGCGTGCGTGTGAGTGTGTGTAGTGGGTTGGTGCATTATGGGCACTACCAATTGAATAACCCTCGAGTCCTTTTGGTCACGCCTCTAGTCTTTTTCTAATATTGTCGTGGCCAAATTTTCGGTTAGCAAAATGATAAGTGTCTTACTGCAAGACACTTTTTAAGTGTCTTAATTTCACTTAAAATGTATATTGTTACATATTAAAGTGAAAAAAATAGTATGATTGAATAGTGAAATAATGTCAAAACTTATAAATTGTGTAAAATTAGTTACTGCAAGACACTTAATAAGTATCTTATTTTCACTTAAAATCTATATTATCACATATTAAATTGAAAAAAATGGTATGATTGAATAGCGGAATGATGTCAAAAATTATAAATTGTGTAAAATTATCATTTTATACATATCTTTCACATTTATAAAATTACACATATGATATGCTTTCGTGGATGAGGTTGATCTTGTTAGGGTGTCAGTTTGTATTTATTGGCGTAACCAACGAATATTCAAGCTTTATAACTCATAATAAGTTGTAATTATTAAAAATTTTGCGGTTTTAAATCATAAAATATATTAATTTGAGTTAAGACATGACATTAAAGAATGTCTTGCGGCAAGACACGTATCATCACCCTTCGGGTTATTATGAAGTGATTTTCCCAATCAACTTAAACTTGTGAGCGGTTTTACATGTATTTTTCTTGTAAGTTTTTAAAGGTTCAAATCTTGTAAATGGAGAAGTTTATAGTAACAAAGTTTTAGGCCATGTTCGCCAAAATTAGTTGTTTAGGTAGCGAATAACGGTTCAGGTAGCGAATAGCTGTTTAGATAGCAGATATCATTTCTAATTTAGCTGTTAGCTGATAACTGTTTAGATGAGCGGTTAAAACTAATGTGTTTAGTAAATTTAGCTGTTATGCTAACAGATTAATGTAAATTGACATAAAAAGATATAGATAATTTTCAAAGATAAAATTTTTAAAGGATATTTTTTGGCTAAAAACTATAAAACGCTACTTTTAAAATATCAAGCGTTAGTACTATTAACTTTTCAAAAACACTGCTTAAAATGCGAAATGCTACTTGAAATGCTAGTCAAAATACTAGTTTACCGAATACTAAAGATTAATTAATTAATGCATTAACCTGGTCAAAACCCTAAACGCTACCCAAAACGCTGTTGTCGAACATGGCCTTAATTTTTTCTTTTTTCTTTTTTAGATTGGTAAGTTTGCCCACGCTAAGGGTTCTATCTTTTGTGGGATTATAAGAGAGCACATAAAGGAGCAACAACACCAATAACTCTTAGCATAGATCCCGTTTACGCGGAGTCTGAAGAGTCCTAAATGTTAGTAATTGTACTCCTTTAGGCATTACTGCCCTCAAAGAGACCGATTTCAAGATACTCATATACATTCTAACACTAAGACCAATTTTAGGAGATCGATTGCCATTAACGTTGGGATATTGATAACCTTGATGAGCAGATACTGTAACACCCCAAAATACACATGTTTTACTACTATTTGCATTCTCTTTAAGAAATCCGTTACTTATGACCAATAAACTCTATGATAAGGGCGTTACCGTTGTCCAAAAGGACAAGGCTTAAAGCAAAACTCTTGAGATGGTATATTTGTGCATAAATCAAACTCATATACATTCAACATCATAACTAACAAGAGGTTTATACATCATAACTATGCAATTACCATAAAGTTTACATCTTCATCAACTGAAGATCTCAAACACAACCCCAAAAACGAAAACTATACATGTACAACATTGTTGTTGATCTATTCAGACTCCGCTCAACTTATTTCCCCAGTTTGTTTGCTATCATGAAGGCGTTTCACTTATCATTTGCCTGAAACAAAACATGAAAAACATTTCGAACTGTGAGCCGAAACTCAGTACATGCATTCATGTATTGTACAATGATCACTGCATAAATTGGTTGGGCGTCCACTTTGCAATTCATTTTACTTTAAAATAGTAAATGAGATTAATGTAAACTGTATTGCTGGTTATTATCTGATAGTGAACCCCTTGTAATTGTTACGATCCATATATAGGTGTACACCTGCCAGACCGATCGGGAGGCCTGGTCTGAGACTGCTCGAGTAACTGAAGGGTGAGTGTCCTATAAATGATAACTAACGGGGTACACTGATTAGGTGATAAATTACTGATTAAACTTATTCATTGATATATTTAACTAAGAATAGCTTTGATAAATGCATTCTGATTTTCTAAAGATATAGCTAATGGACGTACCTGAAGTCTTTAAAAATACAGTCTCGCTTGATAATACTCATGCACAATGAGAAACGATAGATTAGACCCTGATTCTATTTAAGAAATGTAATTATAGGTATATATAATTAGTAAACAACAATCACTTTCGAAGTTGTAACTGTAATAGAAATTCATTAAACGATATCCATAACTCAAATAATTCATAGAAGATAAGTTACACCAAAATGATTTGAAAGCTAAATGAATTAGGGTAATTTAACTCAAAGTGAAATAATGTGGAGTAAAATTGATCAAAGTAGAATAACTAGGATCATAAAAGCAAGACTTTGATGGTTATAAATTGATCACGAATTTTTGATATTTCTAAGATAGATAACAAAGGTTTAAGGACAATTGGAGTGGTGATGGTAGCTTCAGAATAACTTTAAACACACCGGTTTGGACCAACAAACACTGACCTTGAGTTATCAATCTTTCCACTTTTGTTGACCTTGAGTTATCAATCTTTCCACTTCTCCAATTTCGTTGCACAGGCCATACAACTTAGTTTTCCAAACCAACTAAGCTTCTAAGTACAATAAAAGTTGTTACCAATTCAATGTCCACTTTAGAAAATTCATAACTTTCACCCTTGACCTCAAATGGAGACCTAAAATCTCAATATGAAAAGCTTAAGAAATCACTCAAAACTTTCATTCATAGTACAAAACACAATTCCCACAACATGGTTCCTAAAATTGAGCTTGAATACAACTGTGCACAGTTCCGGTCTAACCTTAGCAGTCTTAGAAAAATGTTCATAACTTTTTCCACAGAATTCGCATTAAAGTGATTCAAAAGGTATTTGAAAGATAATTCATTGATCTATCTACACACAAAAAATACAATTTTTCAATGTTCCATGCAGTACTAGTTTATTCATAAACAGACCCCTGTTTCAGGTCTCAACACAGCCTGTTGTCCACATTTTCAACCCCCTTTTTCACATAATTCCCTCTAAAATCTCTTGTTAAAATTATAAACCATAATTGATTCGTCAACATCACCTTATGATGAACCTCTATTTTATACTATTTTTAGCCCCTATTTGACTCAGCTTCTTCCCCGTTTTCACGCTTTATCGTGTTAAGGAATGGTCAAATCGGCCTCATTTTGCATACTTTTTACTTATGCAACATCTTTTAATATTTTCAGGAACTCGATTGAAGAAGAGGAAAGATGAATAATATCTGGCAGAAGGAGGTGCTAAAGAAGGGAGAAAAGCCGCGAAAAGGCGTCGCACGGAAGTCCCGGACAATCGAGCACGCGCGGCACAACTGGAGGACGAAGAACCGGCCAAGCCAAGCCGGTGCCACATGGCACGGAAACTTGTTATCGTTTTAATTTACCGCAAGTGCACGGCGTAGCTGTAGCTAGCAACCGGCAAGTACGGGTCGAATCCACAGGGAACTTGGCTTCAACTACCAGAATTAATTAAACAACTCAAGCTAGGCAATCACAATTTTGGGTTGAAAACTAAACTAGGAGGAACGATAGCAACTAAAAAGTGAAGTAAACAGCAGAATGGAAGGCACCTAGGTTGGAATTAACAGCACGAATATGCTAGCGAATCAGTTACTAACCCAATCACACATTCCCAAGCATGCATCACAAATGGATAGATTGTCAATTAAGCTCATCTCCTCCCTCTCTCAAGGGTCGAAGACTAATCCTAGAACCATAGTCGCCTATTTTCATGGGGCTAAAGGTTAAAGGATTACAAGATACACAATCTCCAATCCCAATTAGAACTTAACTATTTCCATGTTAAAATCCTAATTGTCTACTAAGACGCTCTGTGTAAAGGTTTCGTCTCTCAACGCTCCCCTAAACCCCAATAAAAAGGATGAATGTTCTTTCGAGCATTTCATCGAGCATGTGGCATGCGTAGTAAAATTCATAATTTGCAAAACTATGGGGGAACATCGATTGGGCCAGTACAGGATTCAACTATACATATTCGGCATCAATCCCAACCTAAGTTGAAGGATTTAGCCTACAATCATGTTTCTAACGACAACCAAAACATTCAATTCAATAAACATCGCAACCAAAACTTAAGTAATCAAGAACAAGAAGAGAGAGAAATAGAACCAAGAACCTGGAATTAATCGTATAAATTGAAGGCAGAATCAAACTTCAATCCAAAGTTTCAATCTAAGAGCATGAAGATTAAACTCTAAAACTAAACCTAAAATCGCCTAAGCAGACGTCTGGGAATATAAAAACTGAATGAAAAACTGAATCAAATTAAAACAACCCCGAGAGAACTTTTAAGTCGCGACGCGGAACGGGGGTGGCACGGTCGTGCCCAGAGGCACGGGGTGACCGTGCCAAAACACTGACGGACGCCAAGAAAATAGCCGAGCCGAGCCGTGCCAACGCCACGTGGCACGGCCACACCGTGCCATGTGGCACCGGCTTGGCTTGGCCGGTTCTTCGTCCTCCGGTTGTGCCGCGCGTGCTCGATTGTCCGGGACTTCCGTGCGACGCCTTTTCGCGACTTTTCTCCCTTCTTTAGCACCTCCTTCTGCCAGATATTATTCATCTTTCCTCTTCTTTAATCGAGTTCCTGAAAATATTGAAAGATGTTGCATAAGTAAAAAGTATGCAAAATGAGGCCGATTTGACCCTTCCTTAACACGATAAAGCGTGAAAACGGGAAAGAAGCTGAGTCAAATAGGGACTAAAAATAGTGTAAAATAGAGGTTCATCACCTTACATAGCCATGATACTCAAATTTTACTACATAATCATGTTCATCAAATTTTTAATTCTTCTCTCTACAAAATCACTCAAAACATATCCACAATCTTACTTATTTGCATAAATGAGCAAAATGGTCTCTTACATAAATTGGGAAAAATTTCATAATCTACCCCTTTGTCACAAGAATCACACCAAGCTAATAACACATCCAAGATTCATTTCTCATCCAAGTACACACAAATAACATGCTTGATACCAAGAGCAAACTAAACCATGCATAATCATCAAAACCTTAGCTTATTATCAACTTAGATTCACCTTTAAATCATCCAAAACCATACCAACTCCATCATAATCATTAATAATGCTAAAAATTACAAAATCAAATACAAATCAATCATAAAGATCATGTTAACTTAAGCTTGCATAATCATTGTTACGAAAGTTTTTTAATATTTATAAACCCCAAGTGCAAGGTGCATCGTTGGGTATTCGGGGTGTTGTCCGCAGGAAGTTGTGTTTCTGAATATCAAAACTAGCTAAAGCATCTCAAGCCAGGCAAATAAAAAGGGATAGAAAATATAACTAAACTACTAAAGCATACAAAAGGACTATGATTAAACCTAAGATAAATAAAGTAATTAAGTTAAACGTTCGCCTTCCCAAGTTACACTAGGATTCAAAGATGGTCAGTTGCATCATTAAATACCACCCAAGCCCTCTCTCGAGGGTCATGAGCTAGTCTAATTGTTCTAACCTCTTGTTTTCATAGGATTAGTTCAATTGAACTACAAGACTGACATTCATTGACCTAACTAGCGACCGGAACTATTTTCATGTTCAAATCCTAGCTATTCTCTCTACCCAAACTAGACAATCCACCTCACCTCTTAGCATAAGTCGATTGCCCTAAAACACGGATGAAAGCTCTTTCAAGCATTTCATCGAACACTTGGCGGGCATGAAAGAAAACTCTAAATTCTATTATAAACAAGGTGGGTAAAGGCCTAACAACAATCAATTAGCCATCAAGAAGCTAATTACAATCAAACATCACAAACTTAATTGAAACTAAACATCTATAAGCAATTCAAGGCAAGAGTTAACAAGCCAGAAAACAAAACAAGAAACATGAAATTAAAGAGAAGGGAAGAAGAGAAACTTAGCCATTAAATATTGAAATCAAATGTCTTGCACAAATTATACCCAAAACTAACCTAATCTAATCCACCTAAAGAGATTTTTATTAGTTAAACCTAAGCTAAGAACTCCGAAAAAGTTGCCACAAGAGAGCCGGGGAGACCCGCAAAACAAAACGCCCTAAGGGGTTTTAAACAAAAAAATTGGGCAAGCGAGCGGGGAAGGGCAGCGCACGACCGTGCCATATTTTTGGCATGGTGGCGCGGCCTCCGGTCGTCCCTTCTTGCCTTCTTTTCTTGCTCTTCTTGCCCATGTTCGCTCCTTTTCGCGACTTTTTGCTCGATTGAAGTCTATTACCTACAAAAGCAAACAAAACAAGTAAAAATCTTAATGATTATATTATTATACAAGCTAAAATTAAGTAAAAGGGGCACGTAAAATACGACAAATTAGCACCTAACAATCAATAACAACCTCAATCCTTTACTTGCTTTCCAACTTAACCAACCATCAAAACATCAAAATAACGCATGTTTCTATCAAAACAACATGATCAACCACCAAAACAACAAAAACAAGAATCATAACCAAAATACAAATCAAAATCATTAAGATAGGATTAGGGTGTTACTCACTTTAATGCTTGAAAATGAGGTATAAGTGGTGATTGATGTTTGTGGGAGTGTGGGTGGTGGCTAGGGTGGCTGCTGATGGTTGTCTAATGGCTGAACTGGTGGCGGCAAGGGTGGTTGGTGGTGGTGGCAGCCATTAACAGGAGCAGCAGCAAGGGTGCAGGCCAACATAGCATAGAGAGAGAGACAAAGAAGAAGGAGATTGATATTTGTGGGTCTTACTTGGCTCAAAATAATTCACTGTTACTTGGCTGAGTTTTTATCTACCAAAAGTAAGCTTAAGCAAATGATAACTGGACACATTTAATGGTGATTAGTTAAGTAAAATGAGATAATAGCTTGTTGGGCCGAAATTTGGCCAAAATGAGTTTGGGCCCGAAAAAAAATTACCCTTTATGCGGTTGAAATTTTTTATAACTCGAAATTAAATTCTTGGGCCGTTCTGAAAAATAGTCTAATCTTTTCTTAAAACATATTTATCAGGGCCGGCTATCGATTCATTGAAATTTTACAATAATAAAATCCAAATTGCAAAATGGGACCCGAATAAAAAAATTTCAACTAAGATGATTAAGTGTGTTAATTAAATGTGACAAAAATAATAATCATGACTTAATTAAATAAATAAACATACTCTAGAAACGAACCATTATAAACACTAACACTAACCTACACAAGAAACTGTGGACAGAGGAGCACATAAAGGCGAAAAGCGTAATTAAGGGAGTTCATTCCTTCTCTGCCTCTGGCAAAATTTCAACCCTTTATCTTTTTGATGAAACGTAACATAAATATCACCCCGCAGTCCCTATATATAATGACTAGGAGCTATAGTCGTTCGGTGATAGTTAACTCAAATTTTGTATACTGGAGGATCAACCGCAAAAAAGTTTAACTGACGTATCAAAATTGAGATGGCAAGCACTTACCAAGGCTACTTTTTATTTGGTGGCTATCCTTTATTAGTGATAGTACAAGTACTCTGCCATTATGGGGAGCTGCACCTGCTGACACAGTTTCAATTCTTCGAAAGCATCGGAATTTCGCGGCTTGTTCCTTTGAAATTTCTTGGGGACATATTGGTCGTAGCTTTTAGATAATTTGTAAAGATGTAAACTTTTAGTTAAATTATGGTCCCAAAGTAAGGTTAGGTACGGTAGATTACTGTTATTAATGAAAATAATTATATTGATGCTTGATATTTTTATATTAAGTTTCTTATTATACTTGTAAAAAAAATGCTATTAAAGATTAATAATTTATGTGTTCGGAAAATATATGAATTATTTTTGTACAATTTATTCACACAAATAATAATACAAAATAAAAAGTTAAAACTAATTAAGCCCACTTATATAGGGTGCTAGTCTAAGTGGCTTGAAAATCCTAAAAGGTTATGTAAGAACGCATTCCCCTTCTCTCCAGTGAAAGACTCATCATTTTGCCTCATCAAGTAAAATAATACCCATTGACCCACTCTATAACACAACTTTATTTTTAGAATCAAAAAAATAATCTAAAACCAATTTAAAATATTTATAACAATAAAAAAACAATTAAAAAGAGGAAATTGGCCCGCGAGCCGACCCGCAAGCTGCAAGCCGTGAGCCTTTCACTGCAGGTGTTTCCCTCCCTCACTCTCCTTGTCTCTCCTGCTGTTTGCCTCGCGAGGAGGCCGTTGGAAGTGGTCTTAGCTTTTAGATAATTCACAATGATGCAAGCTTTTAGCTAGATTATGGTCCAAAAGTAAGACTTGTAGTTTAAAAAATGTTTGCAACAGTGATCTATTGCTTCACCCCGTGGTTCGGTTTACTGGGATGATCTGCTTGCACGCCCATTTTTCTTTTTTGTCCTCAGTCCAACATTTACATGTCGACCAAATCTTCTTCTTTTTTTTTTGTTATGATCGTTTGGCGTTAAATTTAAAAAATTAGCATTATTATCCTTGGATCCCAATACGATTGTATTTCTATAATATACTTTTTAGTTATATTATTATATTGTATTTTTTAAAGTCAAACTCACAAGTTGTATAATTTTAAGTCGAATTGTTGTTATGTACAGTAGACTACTATTATTAACGAAAATAATTATATTTACGCCTGACATTTTTGCATTAAGTTTCTTGTTATACTTTTCAAAAAAAAATTGCTATTAAAGAATAATAATTCATTTTTTTGGAAAATGTATGAATTATTTTTGTACAATTTATTCACACAAATAATAATACAAAATAAAAGGTTAAAGCTAATTAAATCCACTTATACAGGGTGCTAGTCTAAGTGGCGTAAAAACCTTTAAAGTCTAGTAATTTGCACATAATACCTTGAAGTTTATGGATGACCATTTTATTATAAACAGGGCGTAGTCTAGGAGATAGATATACATGTGCTTGTATGAAACATAGTGGTTCTTTGGGAGAGTTTCTGTAAAACCCTGTAGAACACTTAGACTATGAAATTATGGATGATCATTTATATAATGATATAAATCCTAACCTTTGATATTCATTGCATCCCAGATCTCTTGATTAAGATAGATTATGCAGCATCAATGTAGACAAATTCGGGTATTTTGCACTTACCTCCCTTCAGGTTCTCGATAATAATTTTTTCAACCTCGACCTTTTTGCATTAATTTTTAGCTACACTGAGATCTTATACTTTTGATTTTTAACTACCTTTTTAGTCTCAAAACTTTTGAAAATTAGAGAAAGACCCCTATTTTGGGTAAAATATGCAAATAAGTAATTTTTAGAGGTTTTTCAAGAAATATGCTTGGTTGATATGCTTAGCTTCTTATAATGACATTACTGGTGCTAGTTATCACAATCTACTACTTATATCATGAATATTATACTTTCTGTGGCTATAGGTCCACCATGCTTAGCCAAATAATTAAAACTTAACTAGAGAATTTTAACCATTATCTAAACTTAGTTGGCATTGGATCCAGGCGTTCTTCTAACTGCTAGTTTACAGATATTGCTAATTTCAACCACACCTTCTTTAGATCAGGTACAACACAGATTTGCTTCGTTTCCTACCTCGAACCATAGTCTCTAATCAAGTTCTTTATATTTTGAAGGATACGAGAACTTTAATCAAGAAATTATAATATTTAAAACATAAGGTTCAATTGAATAACGTTCATTACTGGAAAACTTCTTTTATTGAAAGTTTGAAAGTGAAAATATTACAAGGGAAAGCTTTGAAGAGGGACTTAAGTTAAGATCATTAGAGATGTTTGTTCATAGAGAAATGAAGAATCCCAATTCTCTTGTGCTCAAGAATGCTCAAATGAATGTGTCCCTTCTCAGCACTCGACCTCTCCTTTTATATAGGGGATGGGGGTACCTAGAATGCCCTATTGGCTACGGTACACACTGATTTTTCATATAGCTACAGTAAACAGTCTTATTTTACAGACCTGACACTTGTCACAGTAGTATAATGATGGAGTAACTACTTTTCAGAACTTTTAATGATGACAAGACTAGTCATCACTATTAAGATTCTGCATGCCTTCATCACCAGTTATATCTTCCAAACTATCATTATTTGGATAATCATCAAAATTTTTATCTAATTGAAGATGCTGTGGGTCCCATTTCTCAAATAATTCAAGAAGATATTTCTTTTCTTTTTCTGATAAGATTTCTAACTCCAACATCAAAGAGATAATCAAAAATATCTTCTGAGACAGTTCCTTCTACCCTCATGTATTCAGTAAACTCATTATGATAAGTGAAAGTAGTATTTTCGTAATGCATTAGTGTTTTTCCTCATTCAATCTCCAACTCTGTTGATAAATGTTAAAAAATCAAATGGCTCTTGCTAAAGTAGGATCAGTAACTAATTCTTGTCGTTATGGATTCCATTTTTATCGTTGATCTTCGTGGTCATCAAAATCAACTATTTGAACAAGATAATGAGCTGGTTTGACTTCTCCATTTTCATACTCGATTAGTGCACAATGTACCTCCACATATAGACATTTATTATTTGGAATTTTTGTTAGACCATAAGGAGATGTAAGAATCCAATGGATCCTTCGAAACATACATTGCTCAAATTTAGGTTGAGTTGAGAAAAATGGGAACTTCAGATCTGGAAACTCCATAAGGTAAACTACCGCCCCGTACTCCAAGGCTTTAATGACAGGATTATTTGGAGATATTGAATTTGTTGGGAAACTAACACCACCAATTCCAAACCTATCGGGAAAGTATATCATTGTACTCCAAGACTCTCAAATATCATAGGAATAATGATGATAATAGTCAATACAGGCTGCACACCACTTATTGAACCATTTTTCTTGAACATGAGAACTTAATTTTTCTTGGATTTCATAAGGACATCTAAGGTAATTAGCTTGTAACTCTAGAAGGAAAAATCTTTGGGCTATTAGGTAGGCAGAACATAGTAGACCAAAGGGTGATCTACTTTTTGTATGAGATTTCAGGTTATCAATAAGGATTTTACTGGAAGGAGTAACCCGTTCTAGCAGTAATGACGCTTCATTATGAATTTTCTCCTTTTATAGCAGGAATTCTACTCTGATGATCACCATTGGCGAATTCTTGAGTTAAACTATCTGTTAGAAAATTCTTCAACCCCTGTATATGTTCAATAGAGAAGGAAAACTAGTTAAGCCATAATTGCCAACAAAGGAGTCGCCCATGCGCTTGCATATTTGATAAATTCTTTTTCACAAAACTAAGTATTCCTTTGCAATCAGTTCATCGTGAAATAGTTGCATTCTGCCTTATTAAAACTTCCACTGCAATACTTGCAGAGTTTTTCGGCTTCTTTGATTTTGAATACTGCGTTCCAATGCTCGTTGTTAGCATCTGTCTCAAGCACTAAATCATCCCCTTCATTAGACAAATTAAGAACATGAAGATTTTTATATATCTTTCTGAAATTTTGAACTGTTTTTGTATCATTAGTGGTCCACATCCAACTTACTTCTTTCTTGAGTTTTTACTGCAATGACTTTCTCAGTTTAGTTAAATCTTTAATAAAATCTGAAGCATATGTAAGGCATCCAAGAAACATTTCTAGCTATTTCCTATCTTCAATTTTTCAAAAAAATTTTCTTTTTTCCAGAATATGCTTTTGTAAGATGATTTGTCCAACTTTTATCTTTAAGCATAGAAACTTAATTTTTTGTTCAGCATAAATGCACTTGTTCTTACCAAGTACAATACCATGATCAATGCATCGTTGTGTGACAGCTAAAACATCATCTTTGTGCTGTTCTATGGTTCTGAAAAAGACAAGGATATCATCGATGTAAACTAAACAATAATGGCTAAGGTCTTTGAAGATGTTATCCATTCTTCTCTGGAACATTTGAGGTGTATTTTTAAGACTAAATGACATTACTATCCATTTATAATATCCTTCTGGGGCATTAAATACAGTTAAAGGAATACTTTTCTCATCAATTTTTATCTGCCAATAATCGCTTTCGCAGTCCATTTTGAGAACCAAGAGGCGCATTGAATTCTATTGAAAAAGACTATTTTGTTAGGAATGTAATAACCATTAAAGACAGTATTATCGTTAAACTTTTTGTAATTGATTACCATTCTTGGTTTTCTTCTTTTTTTTCTTCAGCATGATTTCTTACCATGAAAGCGGGACTGGTGTGAGGGCCCTTACTGTTTCTAATTAATTCCTTACCCATAAGTTCTTTAATTTGTTTATCAAATTCTTGGATATCATAGTGTGTATACACCATTTGTTTAACTCGAATAATAGTATTGGGGTTTAACAGAATAATTTTTGCATGGGTTTTATCTTTATTCCAAAATTTTAGTGGATTATCAGAATAAAGTTCCTTGCATAATTGTTCTTGTTGTTCAACAATCTGTTCTTTTATAGATAACTCAAGTGGTGAGATTGTCAATGCTATCTCACGTTGCGCGGCCATTAAATTCTCACCACGCTGGCTGCGTGTAAATTCAATTTTCTGATGAGTGTAGGTTTTGCTTAATTTTTCAATAGGAACGGAGTGACCATTAATTATGAATATTATTTGGTTTATGCTCTGTGTGTATGGAGAATATAATCTCCAAAAATTATTTCCAATAATCATATCATGAGAGGGTTGATCTATAACCCATAGAACTGGTATACTGCATTAAACTCCTAATTCTATGGATAACCCTTCTATGGCTTCATTATGACTCACAATGTTATTATAAGCTATCCTCATATGTAAAGAATTTTTAGCTTTTTTCCACATAAACTATCAAAATAATGATCTTTTTTTCAAAGCATACAAAACAATCACTGTCTATGTAGGCACACAACTCATATTTATTATATTCCTCTAAGCATATATTTATTGGGATATAGATCTATTAGGATTTGTGTTGGTGACTTCATAGCATATCTCCATAGTCATGTTTTTGAGTAATTTATTATCATAAATTGGCTGACTAACAGTTCTTGTTTTGTGCCCAATGACCTTTCTATCTAAACTCAGATTTCGGTCTACACTAGGCCTTGTAAATTCAAAACTCATTTTGTTCATTTCACTAGTCATATTAATTGTATCATCTTCTTTAAATTCTTCTTTAGTTGATTAAGATCATTCTCTCCATTCTGATCTTGTACTCATGCTTCTTAATAATTGGCGTTTAATGGTTATTTGATCATTCTCATCAATTTTTATCACATTTTTCTTGTTGATTTTTGTAGGGATGGCAAAGTTAGAAATCCATGACCTGTCAATCTTTATCTCTTGAAGATTAGATTTAATCCTTTGGATTTTTTGCACAGAAGTAGGACTTTCAAACATTTTTGCTTCTATCATCACCACCTTAGTCTTTGGGTCTATAGTATTATCTAATTTGTAGATAATTTTTCGAAATATCCTTAATGGATATCTACCTCTTTTCATGTCCATTGCAATAGTTTTTATCTTAAGGGATAGAAAGTTTTTAGCAAACTTATCTTTTAGACTTACATAATATCCAGGCCGGCCAACAATTGAATCCTACCGATCCATTACATAAACTAGTCTTAATCCCTGTGATGATTTGATTATTAAATTTAGTATGCCTAATATCACAGAGCAAAGCATTAAGATCAATATCCTTGCTGTAATACTGTAATACAGTGATTTGAACTTGGACACTTCCAATGTGAATATATCTATATTTTCTATCTTTGTTATGCTTAAGGATGTTTTTTCAATTAATGAGATTAACTTCTCCCATATCATGCTCATAATCTTTGATTTCTAGATCTCCTTCCATCATCTCGCAAACATACTTGCTTTTTAATTGAAAGATGAGTTTTTTATAGATTATATCTTTCTGAATTATGGAAAGATCGAACACAATCTCCTTTGACTTCTTTGTTATCATTATCTACAATAAACTCCTCTCTCTGAAGATCACTAAGACTAATTGAGTTACTTTCCATCACATGGCTTGTTCGTCACAATCACTTTCTTCATATTTATTGTCCAATATAATTTCAACAATTCCTTTGTTGTTATTTAGGGCTAGGTCTAAGGCCTCATCTTCACTAAGCTCAACATAATCTAGGCTACCCAAGCTTCAATAAGCTTGTTATTCTTCCTATTTTTGCATTCATTAGCATAATGTTCTACTTCTCCACATGTCTAGCATTGCAGTTGTTTTTTTCCTACAGGTCAATAAGTAGCTTTCCTAAAAAATATTCATTTTTTAGGACTTGGTTTATTATGATATTTTCTTCTATATTTCTCTCCCCTTTGCTTATTAAAGCTCTTCTTCTTATAGAGTTTTCTTTTACTTCTTCTTTTAGGTTCCTTTCCCCGTTGGTGAGGTGAATCCCAACAAGTTACGAATTGTTTCTTAATTTTCTGTTACTTTTAGAGATCAAGATATTGATCATTGACCCATTTTCTTAAATAAGAGATTCTCAAACTAAGGGTATCAATAACATCTGCACGTTCAAGCCATGCAATGTACTTTTCATTAATTATGGAATTTATCGGATATGACAGTTTGTTATAGAACATATGAAGATTAGTTTCATTATGCCCTATTTTGTGATAACACTGACTAAATTCAGCAATAATTTTTTAGATATCTCATATCCCATAATTCTATATTATTAATCTGTCTATGCAACTCTTTTGCCTTTTCTTCAGAATCAAGTTTAGCTCCAATAAATTCGGTCTCAATTTTCTTACATAGATTTTTGAACATAGCAGCTAGTATTTCCATCATTCTTAATGTATTTTTACAATCTTCATTTAATGAATCATGCCAGTCAGCTACAGTACCAGAGAAACTATGTTCATTGTAGTTTAGAAAATTTGCAGCAGTTTAGGTAGTATTCAGGTTTAAGATACTATTCATGCCTCTTTTTCAATATTCAAATATTTCTTCTCTATTATGAACGCCATCTATGTTTAAGATGTATCCCGTCTGACTAATTGGAGTAAGGTCAACTTCTTCAAAAGTTGTAGTTTTTGTTGGGATGAACCCGAAGAAAAAATTGGTTGTACGCCTTGTGGAATGTACCTAGGCCTTATGAGATGAGTATTTCTCCTAAAAGGTTCACTGAATTCCTCAGGCTTAGGAACAACATTGTTAACCAGATTAGTTTCTGTTTCACATAAGTCGAGTTCTTCTTCGTTTTCATTGATCTCATCTGCAATAGCCATTTTGCCATATTTTTTATCCAATTGTCTTTTAATTTCTTCCAAGGGTAGAGCACTAAGATCTTCTAGTTCGGTTAGATTCATCTGCTGATATATTTCTTCTTCTAATTGGATATTATTAATCTCCCCATTATTATCAGCTAATACGTCGTATTTATCACTAATTACACCTATAATTTTGTTTAATTCTTACGGGTTTTGTTCTTTCTCAAACATATTCTGTAGTTCTTCAAGAAGATACTACTTATACTCCTTCTTCTTCTTCTTTTTCTGCTTTTTCAGCCGATTTTTCACCTGATTTTTCTCCTGCTTCTTTTTGAATTTTTATGTCATGCAAAGGAAATGGATTCTTATTTTTTGGATTTTGGAAAAGATATTTATGCTGAAATGGAGTACTAATACTGGAAGTAGTCTTTCCGCTATGTCTTACTTTGTTAACTAGAGAAAGATGAATTACAGATAATTACTTATTAAGTTCCTTTAATCTGGTCTTAATTTTAGCTATTTCTGTTTTTAATTCTAAAATTATATCAGTGATACAATTTAATTGAGGTGCTACTGGAGAAATGTCTTCCGATAAATGAACAATGTGAGAATAATTCGATCTTGGGCAAGCAAGTGATGATTCAAGCATTAATACTAGTTAATTAGCTTAATTATCTTAATTTTTTTTGTCACGTGGCTCTGATACTAGATAAAAAAGGACTGAGAATACTACTAATGACAGAAATTACACATGCACAAATTTAAAATTTTTGAAAGTAAGTTTTTAAAGATTGGGGTTAAAATGTAATTTTTTTTAAACATTTAAGGATTTAAGAAAAAAATAGAAGGTGCGTAAAAATTAAGTTTCATAAACTTCGAGGTACTGAAATATTAACTCTAGAAACACAGGGTTAAAAATATTAATGACTAAAACTTCAGAGCACCTGAATGCAAATGACCCTGGCAAACCCCATGAAGAGCATAACCCCATATGAAGAATTAATCCACAACAATTGGTGTTCTACTTTGAGTTCACATCTCCAGGCTTTGCTTCACTTCCAGTTTCCACATTAAACAAAATTTTAATTAAGAGATTGCAACAGTAGCTGATGGTTAACTTTTTCCAACTTCACGAGACATGCATTAGTGGATGATGACTTCAATCAGTGGAAGGAACGACGAAATGACTTCATTAATAGCATTCTCAGCCTGAGTTCGAAAAACTGAAACTCAAGTTTGTTACATCAGTAAATGTTTCGTTAATTTGGAACTTAGATTTTATTACTTATTCAACTAATGAAACTCTAAGTTAGATCATCTAATAAAATAATTTTTAAGGACTCACTTCATAATACACAACCCTTTTTTTTATATAACCACCTAAATAATTTTTTTAGGAAAACAAGAAAAAAAAAAAAAATAATTAAAAAAAGACAAAAAAATTGGGATAAGCAGAGGAACAGACGCCGGTGTCTACCCACATGCCTACCCCCATTTCCTATGCGCTGACAAGACCCCCAATAGAACGCGCGTTAGTGGATAGGGATGACATAATAAAAGAAAAAAAAACACCTAATACTAATATTCATAGGCTCATAGCAAGCAAATTACAGTCCGTAACTTTCATAAAGAAGTTGACCCTATTTGATAAATAACTGTTAGTTGTTAGCTGTTTGAATTAGCTGTTAGTTATTAGC
The DNA here is from genome assembly GCA_017589665.1 of Selenicereus undatus. Classification (NCBI taxonomy): domain Eukaryota; kingdom Viridiplantae; phylum Streptophyta; class Magnoliopsida; order Caryophyllales; family Cactaceae; genus Selenicereus; species Selenicereus undatus. The sequence goes on from JACYFF010031959.1 coordinate 94,224,647, forward strand.
TGTTTTTAGAAAAAGTATTTGGTAAAAATTAACTGTTTTTTTAAAAAATATTGGTAAAATTTCATTTATGCCCTTATTGATGAATTAGTTTTTAATAAGATGTGTGTAATTTTTCCAAACTTATGGATAATTATGTCATTTCTACAAAAAAACTCTTCTCAAAAGGTTAATGGGAATAGCTTTTTCAAAAAGAGCTTTTTGGAGCCAAATAGCTATTGCAAACAGCTTTTTATCAAACACCCTTTAACTGTTTGACTTGGTCAAAACAGCCAAAATCCTTTCAAATAACTATTTTTTCTCAAAAAATTGTTGTTATCAAACAACCCCATAGTAAAACTTGAACCAGGAGGAGCAATGGTGCCCCCCAAAATAAAAAAGTTATCTAGGAATTGAAACGAATTGGAAATCCAGAACTTGGGATTTTGTAATTTTAGTGTTACCCAAAATCCTCAATGGATAACTTAGCAAAATGTTCACATGAGTTTACTGTTGTGATTGGGCCCAGAAAAAAATAAACAGCAAATGTTGCCCAACATCAGCGCGTGGCCCAACAACCCAGCAAAGCCTTCTCAGCGCGTTGACCTGTGCATTGACCAGAGACCCCAGCACCCTGGGCTTGCGAGCGCGGCTAGGCAGTAGTGAGGTCCAACGCTTGTTCCAGTTGCAGCCAACATTGACCACCCGCGTTGACCGAGGCCTTTCTCAGCGCTAGACCTCCATACTGCACAGCGTTGCCATGGCTCGTGGTAGGCCACGGCTCTTGGTCTACTCATTTATGATATGTTTTTCTGCTAATTATTCGATGTTTAGTGTAAATTAATGATGGATTATTGCTACTGTTATGGCTGAGCTGCAATAAATCAAGATCGATCTTCAAGCTTCATTTTCTTGATCTAGAATTATGATCAAAATCATCCTCCTCTATCGCCCTTCCATACCAAAATTATTCCACTATTTTTCTAAATTTGTGAGAGAGTGTTTAAGTGAATCTGTAAACAACACTTTGTTGATCTCTTTCTAGGGCATTTATTTTGAGATCAATCTTTGTACTCTTACATCACATAGAAGATTTTTCGATCATTGTTGTTCGTCATTTTTTCCCTATTTGGGTTTGCACATAAATTTGGTGTTCTTTGATGTCATTTTATCTTGCTTAATATTTTTTGACATTTTCTGTTAGATCCAATTAAATTATATTCGATCTTAACAAGTAGTGTTAGAGCTCAAATCAAGGATGGCGACCATCGCGAAATGTGATATGTTTAAATTTGAGGGCAAGATAAGTTTTAACATTTGGAAGGTCAAAATGATGGTCATTCTTACACATAATGAATTGAAGAAAACTTTTGGTGGTAAAGCCAATAAGCATGAGTCCATGAGGACCATGACTGATGAGCAATGGAAGGATCTTGACGAGAAGACGCTCTCAACAATTCAATTATGCTTGGTGCCTCATGTCCTTCGTGAAGACCTTGACAAGACCACCACGACAAGTCTTTGGCTCGCATTAGAGACGTTATATATGACGAAGAGTCTCACTAACAAAATTTGTCTCAAAGAATGTTTGTACACGTTCTCTGTGGCCAAAGGTAAGATATGCTCTTTTCTTCATTCCTACACATAAAAGCCCGGGTCCTGATGAATTTGCGAGTGGTTTCTTCAAGACGTGATCGCCTATTGTTGGTGATGAAATAATTCAGGCTATCTTGAGTTTTTTTTTTTTTTTTTAATCATGGTGCTTTACCCAGATGTTCGAATAGAACATATATCTCTTTGATTCCTAAAATACCTCACCCTATGTATGCTTTAGATTTGAGACCTATATATTGCTTGTTGCAATGCTTTACACAAGTGCTTGTCCAAGATGCTTTGTGCTCGACTGAAGGTAATTCTTGTAGCCTTGTGACTGAGAATCAGTCTGCCTTTGTCAAGGGAAGGCTTATCTCCTATAGTGTGGTGATTACTCAAGACCTGATTAGATTGTACAAAAGGGGGCATGTTAAGTTGAGGAAAGCCTATGATACCATTTCTTGGCAATTTGTTGGGAAGCTATTGCCTATTCTTCACTTTCCTGCTAGATTTTGCCAATGGATAGAACAACTTATAACTGCCAACAAATTTTCACTCTCAATCTGTTAGTAAATTAAGGCCGTACCTTAACGCGGAAGCACAGGATCATGTTGCTCGGTGTTTACCCACGATTTGCAGAATTAGGACTGACAGTGGCTACTAGAGTCACCGTAGATGTCACGCCCCAAACCCGAGCCCGATTGATGGCTAGGCTAACGTGAGAGGAAGGAAGAGAATTAGGGATTGTTTATCTCAGATTCTATCACACAAGAATCAAGCTCTAAATCCCTTAAATAGTAGCACACAACTGTAATTATCAATAGGGATTTATTGGGCATGATTAATACGCAATTAATCATTTTATAACTACCCAATTAATGAGACAATTAGTGTGACCGTTACTTCGCTTAACAGCTCCCCCTCGGTCACATAAACCATAAGTTACATTTTTCTCTCCCAACTAATCTCTCAACGCCTCATATTGGGAATGGAGCGTGCGACCAGAAAGTAACCAATAGTGTTATATTAAGTCACCATCTAACTAACATAACACTTTCACGAAATGCGATACCCCAAATCATCCTCAACATCACCAGCGGCATACACAGTCCCTTTATGCCATATGATATATCATTTGATTATATACTCAATATAATCGCCCGAGCTTGATATGGTGATAAAGAAATAATTTTTCCTTAGATAATTAAATCAATTCATCTTATCATAACTGCTTTCCTAATGTGCTCCGCTGGACCGTATACACCTTGACCCTTGGATAACACATTAAGATAGCAACATCAAGCTTCGACTTCATATTATAACTCTAAGTCAAGGAGTATCGCTAATGAGGGTCACACAATGATAAGGAAAGAGAATTCGCTTACCACTTATCACATAGGTCGACTTCCAGCACACACAGTATGATAGTGTGTCATGGCATAGCTCCCCCTAAACAGGGCATGTCACTCTTCTATACCATGCGAATCACAGGTTTGGTTTTTACCTAAAAAACCAACTTGAGCTACTAGACCTACATACCCAATGTTAATCTTAGTACTCAAGATTCGGCTGTAAGGCTTCGATATGAAAACTCATTTCATATTCCACTTCCCCTGAGTCTCATCTTAGACTAACTAAGGCGATTATATTTTCCATTCATACACTCTCAGTATGAATAATCAATATTGCACACCTAGTGCCAATATGATCTAGTCTCATCCTGCCCGCTATTTAAGCGTCAGGGCCAGGGGCGAATCCACCGTGGGGTCAGCCGACACCCCTCCAAAAAAAAAAAAAATTAATATACGTCTGATAATTAAAAAAAAAAATAGGTATATATATTAAATGTGTACAAATGATACATGAAATGTGTCTTGCTTCAGCGGTCTGGAGGATGCTTTGCAAGTCTGAGGTTGTGAGTTCGAATCTACACACTGCCTTTTTTTCGTTTTTTTTTCACTTTTTTTAAAAGCCCAGTTGCTGTCTTCGGTCTTCCTCTCATCCTCTCAATCGCCACTGCTCTTCTTCGAGTCTTCCACAGTTCCACCGTCTACCACTCTGCTTCGCCTCTAGCAGTCTAGCCGGAGCCGGGAGCCCCGAGCCCTCTACCCACCAGTGCAGAACGCCAGAACGCAGGTCCCTAACCGGCTAACCTGCGGGCCACGACTGAGTGACTGACGACTCAACCAGTCAACCACCAGGTCCACCACGCCACTGCGGCACTGCCCACAGCCCCACACGGACACCGTCACACCGGACAGTCAGACACGGCCGCACCCCAGTGCCCCACTGCCCCACATTGCCCAGTGCCCACTGAAGTACTGAACAGTCTGAACTCAAGTTCAGAAGTTCTCAACTCCCTCTTCAAATTTGTGAGCCTCTCTTTTACTTGATTCTTCAATTTGTAGCCTAATAAGTTACAAGTTTACATTATCTGATTTAATTTGTGAGTTTATGATGTTTATTTGTCAATTGTAATTTCAAATTTGTTTAACCTATATGTTTAATTTCAATTCTAGGTTAAATTTCAATTTGTTGATTAGTTTATTATATTCTTTAGTTTTTTGAGTTTATTTGCCAATTTCAATTCCAACTTTGTTTAACTTATATGTTTCATTTCAATTTGTAGGTTATCTCTTAATTTCTAGATTGCTTTTTTTTTATAGTTTAATTTGTGAATTTATTTGTTAATTTCGATATAGAATTTATTAAATTTATATGTTTGATTTCAATTATAGGTCAAAATGTATAGATATTTCAAAAAGATAGCTAAGGAATCCTCTTCGTTACCTTCAAGTTCGAAATCCGAAAATTCGTCTTTGAATGAAGAAGGTAGAAACGACGTCACTCAACCACAACCACCATCTTGTGGTGTAAATGCCAATTCAACTCCTTTTTCTACTCAAAGAAGTCGGGTTGATGTAAATGCTCTTCCATCTGATCCAGGAGAAAGAAAACCAATGTCACAATACCATCCAGATGAACGTGATGAGGTAAGAAGAGCTTATCTTCAAAAAGGCCCATTTCAACCCCGAAATCATGCTTTCCCTCAAACACTCATGTCTGGAAATATGCATTGATTCAATAATGCTTGGTTTGGTGAATATGGCAATTGGTTGGAATATAGCATAAAGGAAGATGCTGCATTTTGCTTGTGTTGCTATTTGTTCAAAAATGATGAAATAAGCCATTTTGGTGGAGATGCATTTACAACAAAAGGATTTAAGAGTTGGAATAAGATGGGTAGATTCAAAAAGCATGTTGGTGGGGTAAATAGTGTTCATAACCAATGTGTTAAACGATGCGAGGACCTTATGATGCAAAAACAATCGATACAAACTGCATTGGAAAAACAATCAGCACATGCTAAAGCTGAGTATAGGACTCGTTTGACTGCTTCGGTTGATGTATCAAGATTGCTTTTGTTTGAGGGTTTGCCTTTCCGAGGTCATGATGAAAGTGAACATTAAAAAAGGAAAGGAGTTTTTCGTTCCATTCTAAAGTTTCTTGGAGAAAAGAATGATAATGTAGGAAATGTTATTTTGAAAAATGCTCCTGGTAATTGTATAATGTATTCCCCTAACATCCAAAAAAATATTGCAAATGCATGTTCAAGAGAAACTATTAATGTTATTCTTGAAGAAATTGGGGATGGATATTTTGCTGTATTAGCAGATGAATCCCGTGATATCTCTTGTAAACAACAAATGGCTATTGTTTTGAGATACGTTGACAAAATGGGGTTCGTTATGGAGCGTTTGGTTAGCCTTGTTCATGTCAATAGCACTACCGCATTGTCATTGAAAGAAGAAATTTATTCTGTGCTTACTAAGTTATCCTTGAGCCCATCCCGAATACGAGGACAAGGGTATGATGGGGCTAGTAATATGAGGGGGCACATCAATGGACTTAGAACTTTGATTTTGCAAGAAAATCCATCGGCACATTATGTTCATTGTTTTGCTCATCAACTTCAATTGACTCTTGTTGGGGTTGCAAATGGACATCCTCATATTAAAGGGTTTCTTGAGTTGGTCAATCTGACTTTGAATGTGATTGGAGGTTCTTATAAACGTCGAGATGAATATCGAACAAGACAATCGGAGAAAGTTGAAGAAGCATTGCGAATGGGTGAGCTTGTAACTGGGAAGGGTTTGAATCAAGAACTAGGACTGCAGAGACCTAGTAACACTCATTGGAGATCTCATTTTAAAACATTTGTGAATCTTATTGTCATGTTTGCTCCAATTGTTGATGTCCTTGATGCTCTTGCAACGGATACCGATTCTGATGATAATGCTAGAGGTCAAGCTATTTTGGATGGTATTCAGACATATGACTTTGCTTTTTTATTACATCTTATGAAATTGGTGTTAAGCATTACAAATGCATTGAGTCAGGCATTGCAAAGAAGGGATCAGGACATTGTAAATGCTTTGTCACTACTTGGTACAGCTAAGAAGCAATTACAACGCACAAGGGATCGTGGATGGGATGTTTTGATTGATGATGTTAAGTCATTTTGTCTGAAACATGACATCGAGATTCCTAATATGGAGGATTTTGCTCCACTTCGTGCTCGGGGAAAGTCTAAACGTAGACTTTCTTCGGTGACAAATGAGCATTACTATCGTGTTGATGTGTTCTATTCGATTCTTGATATGCAAATGCAAGAGTTTAATAGTCGCTTTACTGAGACAAGCACTGATTTGCTAATTGGCTTGTCTTGTTTGAGCCCTGCCGACTCATTTGCTAGCTTTGACAAGGACAAGATACTTAGGATGGCTCGACTGTATCCAGATGATTTTGATGATTTAGGCATTGAGGCCCTTGGTTTTGAGTTGGACACTTACATCGATAACATGCGTGATGATGAGAGATTCTCTGACTTGAATGGACTTGGTGAGCTTTCTACAAGGATGATTAAAAAAAAGAAGCATTTGAGCTTTCCTCACGTGTACTTATTGTTGAAGTTGGCATTGATTCTACCAGTTTCCATAGCAACAGTTGAAAGAGTCTTCTCTTCGATGAAGTATATCAAGACCAACTTGCGCAACTGAATCTCAGATGAGTTTTTGAATGACACTGTTATTACTTATTTTGAGGATGATTTGTTTGAAAGTATATCTACTGATGATATTTTGCATCGCTTTCAAAATATGAGGTCTCATCGAGGACAATTAGATTAGATGTAATGTAATCGTTATTTAATTTCAATTTATGACTATTGTTAAATTTTATATTATGTACTATTAATTCCGACACCCCTCTTCGATTTTTCTGGCTTCGCCACTGGTCAGGGCGATTGCCTGTGTGACTAGGCCAATCAGAAGCTTGTGACATTTCAATATGTCTAACATGCAACAACGAATCATGAGCATTTCGCTCATTTGCAAGGAAACATATTGAAATTTCATGGAAAAATTTCATGGACACTTTGAGGGGAAACATGGTTTAAGGTAGGAAATACAAGATTTTCATGCTATAGTAAAACCAATATGGAGCTCAATTTTTCTTCTAACCAAACTATATATCTCGTCCCACATTCAAAACACAGCAAGCAAGCTCGTGAACAACATTTTTCTCAGAACTACCGACAATGCTTACAAGAAATAAAAGTAAAACAAAATAAATAAAATAGAACAAAACGATAAATATATTGTTACAAACCTTCGATAAAATAAGTAACTGGGCACGCCATAGACTTAATAAAAAAGAAAAAAAACGGTTAAGGGAAAGTCGCTATTCATGTAACAGTAGAGACAATTGTGTATATTATTTACCTAGCCACAGCATATGTGGATACACAATGTTGAGAATTGCACCAATACAGATTGGTTCAAATTGTTTGACACTTGTTCCCCTTAAGTAAAGTCTCGTGTTCGTGTATTGTGAATGGAGAAAATGTGTGATAAGAGAGCTTTACTCCCTTATTGGACCAACAGTAACTACACACTAGTAAAGTAAAGCATCCAAGACCAAAAAACAATGTTGAGAATTGCACATAAAAAGAAAAGCACTGGTACTCAGAAAGGATATATAGTGCCAGCAAATAATACAGTTGGAACATCTAATGTTTCTTTTTGTCCTTGTTGCTGCCGGTTTTGGATTTGTCGTTGTTTAAGGGAATGATGTCCTTCTTGTCGGCGTCGTAAGATTGAACGCCTTTTCGTATATTGGCGCTCTGCTGGTCACTTAGAGTTTTTACGGTCCTACGCTGAGGTGCAAGAAGTGAAGTTCTCTGTTTTCCTAGTGCCTTAGAGGCGACGAATTCCACTTGATAGTTAGAAGGCAGAGGAGGTCGAAAGACGTTCCCACTTCCATGACGACTACGCTTGGCTGAATGTTCAGAATCTCCGGCATCTCTTATGCCATTTCTCTTTCTAATTGAGGCTAGCCCCATGCGGGATACAGTAACCGCAATAGGACCCCCATTGCATGATTCCACCCCATCCCTGAGAGGAGAGGTTTTCAAGTATTAGTACTCTTTTCATTTCATTTTGTTTGTATCAATTGACCATATATGCTACTTATGAATTCAGTCAACAAGCTACATATGGTTGCCTGTAACACACACACATAGACTTAATAAAAATTTACCTGACTCAATAATCCGATCTGAACCCGTTCGAAAAAGTCAGGGTCTTGGACAACCCGAACTCATTTGGATCAAAATTGTCAAGGTTAAGATTGACCCATTTGGGCGGTTAGGCAGATTTTTTAACATATATAATTCTATGCAAAAAATCTATTTATCCAATACATATGCTGATATGTAGCCATTAAAATCTTATTTAAAAAGAGTAAAATTCATATGTTTTCACCTCTTTAAACTTTTCATATCTTTCTTCCCTATCCATTACTCTAGTATATTACTATAATATCTTCATTATAACACTATCGCTAAAACTATTTGACATTTTTTCTCTGACAAACTACTTTTTCATCATCAAGTCAAATTACTGTGTCACTATATAAAGTAGTATATTTGAACTAAAAAAGATCTACACGTGGTCGATCATTTCCTCCAGACGAATGGTACCAGCATCATCAAGTATATTTCATAATAATTTTAATACGCAATTTTCTTTGCTTTTCTTTTTTTCATTCTCTTATTGAGAAAATATGATCTAAAAATGAGTTTTAGGTAAAGTAGAATGACACCAAAAAAGAGTTTAAAATTAAAGTTTGAAGTTTTTCAGCTAGGTGCTTTTTTATTTCTTTAAAAATTACATTAATTCTTACAATATTTGTTGGAGAAAAAATGAATAAAAAATACTTCTAAGCCATTAGGTCTGACCGAACCCAAGACTTTAGGGTTAGAGTTTAACATTTTCAACCCCAAACATGAAAAAAGCTGGCCCTCCATTTAAGCCACCCACCCGAATTATCAGGTATACAAAAACATATGTGTTTGCTTATAGATACGCATACATATACATGCGCACACACATACACATAGGTGTAAAATGATATATATGTAGGTATAGATAAAAATATGTGTGTGTGTGTGTGTGTAGGGGATGTAACCAATGATAGGAGGGAATCGGGTGAAAGATGAAGGGGGAGACTTCAGCAGTTGGATCTAATTTAATGGTCCAGATTTCAACACTAAAAAAAAAAGAACTACCTGCCCCTGCAATGACCACCCTCACCTGATCTGAACCACCCTTCAATCGCAACAACCACGCCAACTCATCGGCCGTCAGCCATGGGAGACTGCTTGGTCACCGAGAGACGGACCGTTAAGCATGGTGAACTCCTGTGAGTTCGCCAATTGGCAACAACAACCCCGTATCAAAACCTCCCCCCATTGCTCATGAACTATTGTCGATCATCATCTCCAACAAGGTTTGTGGTTACCATTGTTGGTCACTAAGCATGTGCAATGGCAGCTCCTAGAAAGGCTCGCTCGCATCAAAAAATGGACCAAGCGGCTCGCGATGCATGCGGCGAATGAGCGAGACGACAACTCATGAGCGAGGTTGGGAGCAGTGAGCCAGGCTCACTAGCTTTCGTCTATGTTTTTTTTTTTTTTTTTACTTTAATTAGTTTTTCGTTTTTTTTCTTTACTTTAGAAACAAAGTTGTGTGTGGTTGTTAGGAATAAAATCTTGTAATTATTTTTGACTAATTTGCTTCCTAAACTAACTCTTGTAACTTATTTCCCAAGTATGCTAGACCTAGCCAACTAGGACTCTTGGTATATAAAAACCCTTGTACTCTGCATGAGAAAGATAACATACAAGAAATAAGAAAAGAGAGAGAGGCCACGGCACAGTGCAAGCCACGACCATTGATGCAAATTTGTCCTCTTCAATTATTGCTCAAGTCATGGGGGAAAACTTGGCCAAACGTTACGCCATTGCAAACACCCTAAAGCTTCATCAACTAAAAACCGACCTTGCATCTTGTAAACAAGGAGGTTTGGAAGTTGTTGAACTTTATTCCAAGTTGATGGGGTTGTGGTGTGAGTTAGAAAATTATGCCAAGGTCCCCCATTGCACATGCGGAAAGTGTGAGTGCAGTGTCGGAGATAAGACTGTGAAGATGATCGAGGAAGAAAGAACTCATTAGTTTTTGATGGGATTAAATGACGAGTCTTTCTCAAGTGTGCGTAGCCAAATACTAGCTCGAGATCCCTTGCCATCATTTGATACAATTTTTAACATTATGCACAAGAGGAACGTATCGTGATGGAGAGGGATCATCGAGTTGAGCATTCCGTGGCCTTCGTGGCAAAGGAGCAGTCCAGCGCACAAGAAAGGCCAATTTGCAAGCATTGCGGCAAGTTTGGACATGACGAGACCGCTTGTTATGAATTAATTGGATACCCAGCAAGCTGGGGTACGAGAGGAAGAGGTCGTGGATGCTGGGGAGGTCGTGGATGCTGCGGTGGAAGAACAGCAGAGCGGGGATGTGGGGCTGACCACGAGATAGCCCACGCTGCAGTGAAACAGTCTGAGGCCGCCGGCGACAGAAGCAACACGCAGTCCAAGCAGCAGCAAATAAGAATTTCGGGACTGAGTTCGGTGCAAATGCAAAGGCTACTCAGCCTTATAGAAGTCCCTAAAAATGGTAGTGATCGACTCTCAGGTAAGAATGTGTGGATGCTTGATAGCGGCGCATCTTTCACATGACAGGAAATTCATGATTTTTGCAAGAAGTCGAGAGAACACTTCCTGTATCTATTGGTTTGCCTAATGGAACCAATACTGTTGTGACTAATAAGGGATTGGTGACTTTGGGAAAAAATTTAAAATTAAACAATGTTCTTTGTGTTCCTTCCTTACAATGCAATTTAATCTCGATTACTAGGTTGTGTAGAGACTTACCATGTTTAGTCACCTCTTCTGACGACGCTTGTGTGCTGCAATACCATACTTCGAGGACTCTGATTGGTGTGGGTGAACAACGTTTGGGACATCCATCAAGTGAAGTGTTATCTTTTCTCCCTAGCAGTTTAGGAGTTAATTTTAGTAGAAGTGATGAGGTGTGTGAAATCTATTTTAGAGCAAAGCAAACTCGTAACAAGTTTTATGTGAGTCATAATAAAGCTAAAGATGTTTTTGAACTTATTCAGTATGACATATGGGGTCCATATAGAGTTCCATCATCTAGTGGCACATAATATTTCTTAACCATTGTTAATGATGCTAGCCAAGCCACCTGGGTTTATTTGACACGTGAAAAGGGGGAAACGAGTGACCTATTAAGGGGTTTCATTTGTATGACGAAAAACCAATTTGGGAAAAATGTTAAGATTGTAAGGAGCGATAATGGATCTGAGTTCATTTCAAATCCAATGCAAGTGTTCTATTGAGAAGAAGGAATTTTGCGTCAAAGTAGTTATGTTGATACACCCCCAACTGAACGGAAGGGTAGAGCAAAAACAGCGTCACGCCTTGAACATTGCTCGAGCCCTTTTGTTTCAACCTAATTTGCCCACAAAATTTTGGGGGGAATGTGTGCTTGCAGCATCTCATTTGATAAATAGAATACCCAACAAGTTGTTGTCAGGAAAGACCCCATACAAGATCCTCTATGGTCAAATACCTTCATATGAACATATTCGAGTTCTTGGGACCCTTTGCTTTGCTCAAAACAAATTAAGAACTAAAGACAAATTTTCGTCTTGGAGTAGGAAGTGTCTTTTTGTGGGTTATCCACTTGGACACAAGGGCTGGAGGCTTTATGATTTAGAAACACATGAATTTCTTGTAAGTCGAGATCTTGCGTTCCATGAGCATATTTTCCCGTTTGTGAAAGTCAACGAAGAAAAACATGATATGAACAAAAAATTGGGTAATAGAAACATTGTGGATGATGATGTCGGGGGGTCCAATGCAACGGGGAGAGCTGGGGGCCAAGAAGAAAATCTTGGCACACAAGCCCAAACTGGGATCCCTACGGATCGGGCCTAGGACCCGGAAATGAGGCAGATGGATGACGGACATGGGCAGGCCCAAGTCCAGGCAGAACCGTCCTGCACTACGATGGGCTGCGAATTGCTGTCGTTGGGTGACCCAGCTTTAGGGCGGCCCAGCCCAGCACAACAGGCCCTGCCTGCTGAAGATCAACATCAGACTGAGGGAGGCTCGGGGGAGCATCCCGACCAGTTCGGTCCTGCAAGCATCCAGCCCGATTCGATGATTATTTGTGCTGTAGTGTCGGCCCACTAACCAAATCAAAGACTCCTCCATTGCTACTTTGCCCCAACGGAGCTCCTCAGGTACACGCTATCCTACAGCAAACTATGTGTCATTTGAAAAATTTACTACATCTCATAAGCATTTTCTGTCTGCTTCAACAAAAATTGTGGAGCCCAAGTACTTTCAGGAAGCGGTTAAAGACCTGCTATGGCGAAAGGCAATGGCTGAAGAAATTCGCGCACTGGAAGAGAATAAAACTTGGGTTGTGGAAGATCTACCTCCAGGTAAAAGACCCATTAGTTGTAGACTAGAAAAAATTTGCTCGACTTGAAAACCCAACCTGTACCCGCCCGAAAAATTTGGGTTTGGAACACAATTTGCTTGACCCGAACCTGAAAAACTCGCAAATTAGCGGGTCAAACTCAACCCGAACCCGAATCCGAATCCACCCACTTGACCCGAACATTATGTCCTTAGTTTTTTATTTTTCTCTAATTTATCGCTCTTAATAATAATAGTTAGTCATTTTTATCAAATAGTTTAAAAAGACATTGTATAACTACTGTATTTATTTACAAATTAAATAATAGTAACCTTATTTTTTCTTCTCCATTCTCTGAAAATAATATCGTATACAACTTTTAAATGAAAAAGGAGTTAAAAATGGGTATAAAATTGTATGAAATAACTATCTAATCTTTAAAAAAAGTTAATTTAAAAGAAGACAAGTATTAAGAAGAGCAAATCATGCCATTATATACTTAGTCAAACAAATATGACTACTTATTTTTTAAATTAATTAATTTGTAATAATTTAAATTTTTTATGTTATAACTGCAAAATAATATTTTGTACTTCTTTTGTTCAATTTATTTGGTTTTCGTTCTAACTACTCTTGAACTATGATGCTACTGGTCGGAAAACGGCTAGCCGTATTCGTATTGGGAATGACCCATTAATAAAGTTTTATCTGATTGGACACTGGTAGGTTACTTAATAAAAATTTTAAATTATTAAATAGGTTATTATGGGTCAAACTACTACAATCCATTAAAATGCTCTAGATGGGCTGCCCATAAATGGTCGACCCGCTGTTGACCTTTTTTTCAATGTATGGGTCGATCTACCAAAAACCAAGTGGGGCTTGATCCTTTGCTCGTCCATACAAAATGCTCATATATTATAATAAAAAAGTTTGAATTTTTTTTTTTGAGAAACTAGAATTGTTATGCCTTTTTATTAAATATTGACAATTTTGAGTAATAAATATGTAAAATTTTTTATTTTGAAAAGAGAAAAATCACTCACGGAAAAGGCGCTCTAAACCCGTTGGGTTGATCCAAAACCCGTAAAACCGAAATACATCCGCCCGTATTTTACCCGAATCCGAAAGACACCCGACCCGCATTTTACTCAAACCCGAAAGACACCTGACCCGTATTTAACCCGCCCGCCCGAACTGACTGATCTAATTAGTTGCAAATGGGTTTACAGGGTAAAGTACAATACAGATGGGAGCATTCAACAATACAAGGACCGGTTGGTGATTCGTGGGGACTATCAGGTTAGGGGCTTCGATTACAACAAAACCTTTGCACCCGTTGCAAAAAGGACAAGTGTAAGGTGTTTCCTGTTAGTAGCAGTTGCAAAAGGATGGGAGTTGCATTAAATGGATGCCAAAAATGCATTCCTGCATGGTGATCTGGAAGGGAAAGTATTTATGAAAATGCCACCAGGTTTTTCATCCCCTGATGCAAACAAAGTTTGCCGCCTAAAGTTAAGTCCTTATGACTCCGCCAAGCCCCTAGACAGTGGTTTGCGAAGCTATCTTCTAAGCTATGTGAGTATGGTTTTGTACATTCCTATGCAGACTACTCTTTGTTTGTTTATCGTAAGGGGGAGGTATTCATGGCATTATTAGTTTATGTGGATGACATTGTTCTTACAAGCAACAATGCTCAAGCTTCTAAGAACTTTAAGGCCTATCTTCATGCCTGCTTCAGCATAAAGGATCTAGGACCCTTAAAGCTTTTCCTTGGAATTGAAGTTGCTAGAGGACCTCAGGGAATGTTCTTATGTCAACGAAAATATGCTTTGGATATTATTGATAAGTGTGAACTGTTAGGGGCAAAACCAATTGATTTCTCTATTGAAGAAAATCATAAGTTGGCTTTGGCTATTGGGAGATTATTGAATGACGCTACCAGATATCGCAGTTTGATAGGAAGACTACTTATTTATCTTACCATCATGAGACCAGAACTAACCTGCGACGTTCATATCTTATCTCAATTTATGCAGTCACCTAAAGAGGGGCACATGGAGGCAGCACGTTGCGTTCCATACTATCTTAAGAGTAGTGCAGGAGAGGGAATATTCCTTTTTGATAAGAATAATTTCCAACTTTGTGGCTTCTGCGACTCAGATTGGGGAGGTTGTTCCTCTTTCCAAACGATTGATCGTTGACGGGTTATTTTATATCCCTAAGAGGGTCTCCTATCTCCTGGAAAACTAAAAAGCAGGCTATTATATCCAAATCATCAGCAGGAGTTGAATACAAGGCTATGGCGGTGGCTAATAGTGAACTGATATGGATAAGAAGTTTTCTAGCTTTTTTGGGAATATTTTTGGAAAAGCCTATGAAGTTTTTCTGTGATAGTCAAGCAGCTCTACATATGGCAAAGAATCTGGTATTCCATGAAAGGACGAAGCACATCAAAATGGACTGTCGCTTTGTTCGAAAAACTTGTTGCAGGATTACTTACACTTATGCATGTCACGTCGCAGCATCAACCTGCAGATATCCTAACAAAGGCACTTGGGATGAAACAGTTTTAGTACCTCAAAAGCAAGTTGGGCATGGTCAATTTACATGCTCCAACTTGAGGGGGAGTGTTAGGAATAAAATCTTGTAATTATTTTTGACTAATTTGTTTTCTAAACTAACTCTTGTAACTTATTTCCCAAGTATGTTAGACGTAGGACTCTTAGTATATAAAAACCCTTGTACTCTGCATGAGAAAGATGACATACAAGAAACAAGAAAAGAGAGAGAGGCCACGGCACAGTGCAAGGTACTTCCATTGATGCAAATTTGTCTCTTCAATTATTGCCTCTAATTTCTTCCGTGGTTGAATGTGTCTATGGGTATTATTTTATTTTGTGAGCCAAAGTCACCGGCCTTGTATTTTGGGAAGTAAAGCTTTGTACCTTATGAGCCAAAAAATTGACTCATGAGATGATGTGGAGGAGGTAGGCCTTCACTTGTAAGTCAACATTTTAGCTTACCTTTGTATATGCTAAGAATTGCTCCTTCTTTGACGCATTTCTCTCTCATGCCCACAAAACGATGACAACTCAAATGAATTATTTAGTAGCATAAGATGGACACCCCTTGGCTCGGTAGCTACTGGCAAACCTCAAATGGGGTTGGCTAGTGACTGTTGAACCCAATGGCAACCGTTTTTCCCTTGCAATCCATTTAGATCGACTTTATGCGAAACTAAACTAAACATATTTTCACTGAATGGGACTTATCTTTTTTAGACTGATCTGAATTGCTCAAACTTTTTAAAAAAAAAAAACTGAATTGAACTTATTCAGAGAAAAAAAAAAAAAAAGAGTTGTATAGAACTATGCCTTAATAGTGGAAATCCAATCCTACCTTGCTTGAGTGGGAAATGCTTCTTGAAGAAGCCACGGTTATAATTGTTTCATAAATATGTAAGAGTGAATGAGTAATGATATATGTGTTATGTCTTATCTTAGCTTAAATTAGTGAATTATATGGTTTAAAATATCCTAATGTTTAATATTTATGATTAGTTAACAATTATAAACGTTTAGTATTCATCGGCTATGTTCACAAAAAGGAATGATATCCTAATTAGATCAACCTTATCCGCAGAGATGTGTAATAATGAAATTTTATTATTGTGCAAGTTTATGGCTAAAAAGGTGTATTATACAAAATGGTAATGCAAAATGGTAATACACAGGTTGGTTCAAGAGATTTAATACTTGTTCTCCTTAAGCAAGGGATTGGGTTCGAGTCTTGTGAATGGAGAAAATTTATTATAGGAGAGTTCTACCCCTTATTGTGCCAACAATAGCTCGACTTCAGTAAGATAGTGGATCCAAGACTTAAAAAAAAGAACCATTTTTTCAATTTAATAATACATGATAATATGATTTTTAAACCAACGCAAGTGTCTTGTAGTAAGGTATGTATCGATGCTAAATAAATAACAAAACGATAAATGTTTTGCTACATGACACTTAAGAAGTGCCTTGCCTTATCCTAAAAATCTTATTACAATGTTTTAATTTTGAAAAAAAGGGTATGATTGAATAGCTGAAGCATAACACAACTTGTGAATTATGTGAAATCATACTTTTATATTTTTTTAATTTACTATATTTGTAAAATGTGGATATTATATGCCCTCGTGGATAGGGTTGATACAATTAGGGTGTCATATATTTAAGCTTAGTAATTTATAACTAAACATAATCATAAAAAATCTAATAATTTTAAATGATAAAGCATGTCAATTTAATATGCTGTAAGATATTTAAGGGTATCTTCTGACAAGACATATATCATTACTCAAGTAAATATGATAGAAAATATTGAGAAGGCCTTGCTAGATATCACCAACCTGTACGAGTATGTGAGTTGGAGAACTGTAGCATAGACCTCCTCTTTCACAGCGGGAAGAGTAAGTTTCACCAAGACCTTGCATGTCTCTTGACGATACAGATTACCAAGTGAAACAGTCATGGAGCCTGCAGTTTCATCAGATTCAGCTTGATGATGATATTTGGCATCCCCCTTCTTGGTTACCAATTCAATTTCTCCCTCGTCAACGACTTCAGCTCCATTGGCAGAATTCTCTTTCACCAGGGTAAGAGATAACATCAGATCTTGAACAACCATGGTTAGAAGTTTAGCTAAACATTCGGAAAACATGGGGCTCAAGTCGCTCATCAATTCTGTTTCCTTAAGATCTAGAACTGAGAATGTTCCTCCATTACTCTTGCGTGCAATTTCTTTGAGCACCTACCACATAAATCATTGAGTACATTATTAAGACACAACATTAGGTTCTATATATATAGTCATGAGATGTAAATTAAGGCACGACATTAGGTTCTACATACATGATGTGTGTAGTCACTGCCGATGGCAAACGCATGTACAGGCACATCACGTAGAGGAACCCGGGCAGCATCATAAGTGGCTTCGCTGCTGGATAAAACCATTAAGGCAGGTTTACGCCCTTGGAAATAAGCACGATCATTGAGCACTTTCAAAGCTTCTTTGAGACCAGCAGCAAGGTTTGCAGGACCACCCTCTGTACTGACATGTAGAGACTTGACCATGTTTTCAATATCGCCTTGAGCATCTTCGGTTATCAGGCGTAAGGGGCACAGCCTCTTCGCACCACTGGTCGACGACAATTTAACAACTGACATACGATCAATTGGGCAAAGTTTGCTGATCAAGAACTCCATGGAAGTTTGCAGATAACGTCTCCTCTCACTACTAGACATGCTCAAGCTAAGATCGAGGATGACCACAATGTCCACTCCTAATCGTCTGTTACTGTCTCTTGGCTGTGCGGATCCCGTCAGCTCCACCGACACATTCAACTCAGTTTTCATCCTCGGTACCTCCTTCTTGTGGTTGATTCTAACATCTATTTTTTCTCCATGGATTACTTCTACTTCAGACCCTGAAATACGTACACACACACATCCCAAAAGCAAAACAGTATATAACTCAAGAAACAAATCTTTGCGGTATAAGTCAACTTACTGCATGCTTATGAAGTTATGATGATCAACATAACTTAATACACATACCTATTGAGCTATCTGCCGCTTCATGGTTGGGATTCTCGTCATCACTATACTTAGGCATAATGCTAAGAAAATCAACAAGAGTTGTACTAAGATCTAACACTCTCTTCAAAAGTCTAGTAAGTTTCAACTCTAGTGTTAATTGAGTTCATAGTCTATTCGACCGACGGGTTGATTTATTTTTCACATGCCTTGGGTTTTCCCCCCCTAAAAAATTAAGTCCGGGTCAATCGTCAACTTAAATAATCTGCACTGGCTCTTGGATCTAGAGCTCGTAACGTTGACTTAGATATGTACAAATTTCTTTGTCCCCCTTGTGCTTACCTATGCCAAATGACAATTATTAATTAAGAGATGCCCATCGAGAGTTGTGCATTTGATAGAACGACTTCAGTGTCAACCTGTTTTTGGTTTATTAATTAATGTTCACGATTGATGCTAATATAGGTTGGTTCAAATGGTTTAGCACTTGTTTCACTTAAGTAAGATCTCGGATTCAAGTCTTGTAAATGGAGAAAATCTGTGATAGGAGGGCTCTATCCCTAATCAGGCAACAGTAGCTCGATTTCAGCGAAATGAAGGATCCAAGACCCAAAAAAATATGTTCATGATTGATGGAGATGACCTAAAGAATACCTCAAATCTAATGTTTATTTGCTGTGACTTAGTCGCACAAATCTCAAATCTAAGTAATGTTCATCATTGTGCCTAGTGAATGTATGAAATTTAATGTGTTATCTGCGGTTTACTTTTCAGTTTGATGTTCTGAGGTAAGGGTGAGCAATATATCGGTAGCCATTAGGTTGAATGGTCGGCCCGTTTAAAAGAGGGTTAATAAAGGGTCGGGTTAATAATGGTCTGGGCCATTAATGGGCCAGCCCATTAAGGCATATTAACCGGCCGGACTGGGCAGACCCATTAACGGCCCGTTTAGTGACCCATTATTTTTTTTAACTTAATTGACACACTAGTTTACATGTTGCAATTAGTTAACCTCATTACCAACACTTTGTACATAACAATAATTATTATAAACCGTTGTTTTAAGCAAGTTTGTTTCGTTTTTAAATGGGCCCAAAACGGGCCACCCATGGTCCGACTTGACCCAACCCGTTTATTAGCTTGATTATATATTTTCTAACTTTAAATTTGGACTAGTTTAATTTGGTTGGAAAGTTACAAATATATTAGTTGGAAAATTAACTAACCAATAACACTCCTTAGGTGTTAATGGATAGGTAATGCGCGGGTCGGGTTTATGTGGCCCATAACCCAACCCAACCCATTAACAAATATACTTGACCTAGCTCAGCCCGTTTAGTTAATGAGTTGGCCTAGTTTGATCTAACCCAATCCGTTGTCCACCCATATTCTAAGGGAAGATAACATAACAATCAATTGGCAGTGGTAATGGGAAAACATTTGATGCTAAAATGCTTCTCATTGTTTCGGTTGACCTGATAATGTACATAATTGTATATGTACCTATGTTGTGTTGTGCCTGGAGCATATACACTTTTATTTTCGACCTTTGTAAAACTCAAATGTGTTGTTGGATTATAAAATCATTTGCAGACTTTCAACCACCAGTTTAAGTTTTGGGGTGAAATGGTTTTTAAACATAGGGTCTGTTCTTTCCGTTAGTCTTTTTCAATTTATCAACTTCAACCCACTTCAACTAATTTCAATCCACTTCAATAAAAAATATCAACTTCGACCCATTTTAACCTGTTTCAATCCACTTCAACTCACTTCAACTCACCTCTTTCAAAATGTTATTCTCACTATTTTAACCAACTTCAAAAAAATATACAAATTTCAACTCATTTCAATCCAGTTTAACCAATTTCAATCTACTTTAACAAAAAATTTCAACTTCAACCCATTTCAACCTACCTTAATCAACGTCAACCTTTTATCAACCCCAATTTACCAACGAAAAGAACTGGCTCATATATGATATCACATTCTTTTTGAGGGAGAAATCCCAAGTTTAAATTCCAACAACTTTCGTACCGATTTATTGTGCTAGACATAGAAAGGTTGCTAGGATTATAAAGGCCCTGTTTGGCAAACAGCTGTTAGCTGTTAGCTGTTAGCTGTTAACTGTTTGAGTTAGTTGTTTGTATTAGCTGTTTGAATTAGCTATTTGTTGAAAAACTGTTTGGTAAAATTAGATGTTTCTGACAAAGTTGTGAAATAAAAAGCTAATTTTTCAAAAAACTCTTCCAAAAAGCTCATGGAATTAGCTTTTTCAAATTAGCTTTTTGGACCCAAAAAGCTCTTTTAAAAAGCTCTTTCACCAAACACCTCAATTAACTTTTTTACTTGGTCAAAAAGCTAATTTTAGTAAAAAAAGCTCTTTTTGATCAAAAAGCTCCTCAAAAAGCTCTTTACCAAACAGGGCTAAAATCATTCACGTACTTCAACTCGAATATGTGTATTATAAATATATTTCTATCTGCTCTGTTCGGGGTACTCACCCTCACATACCCATGTGGTATTATAGCCCAAAGGAATGCCTTAGCCCTGAAACCCCTCTCTCTGTCTCTCTCTCTCTCTCTCTCTCTCTCTCTCTCTCTCGCCTTAGCTGCTATTTCCTTTCTTTTTCAATAACTTCCCAAGCATCAATAAAGCTCACATATCCCTTGCTCTCAATATCGACCCATCTATGTCACAAGATTCACCCTTTTACCTTTCCTAGAGGCTAGTTTCCTAATTCCTAATTCCTCGAACAACAACCCTAACTCCATGAGTGCTTATAGTTTTACTTCTTTCTTGAAGTATGTGCAACCAAACTCGAAGCTTGCTTAGTTTGGTATCCCTCGAACTTCCCTCAACATAACCAACCTTGTGACGATCAGGTTGTTCACACCGCAAGACTACTTGACATGGCAAACGCAATTCACTGTGGTCCTTGTCTCGCATGGACTTCTTACGCTTTGTAGATGGATTGTAATAACAATCAAAACCACAACAATCCTAGTGGATGGCAATGGCATAATATACAGCAATTGGTACAACAACAACGGAGGTGATCAAAGAACGTGGAAACTGAAATTGAGATCAGAAATACAACACTCAGAATTCTTCTAATCAGTCATCCAAATTCAATACATATATAGCACCAGTCATTGACTTTTTTTTTTTTTTTACGAAGGTAAATAGGGGTAAAGTAGGAGTTAGGTGCATCTTTTCACAAAAGTGTGCCCCACTACATCATCAGCACACGTCATTGAGTTATGATGCAGTACTCATATAGATCCTAAATGAGCATCTTCTGGTATCAAACCATGGTCTAAAGAGTCTACTGAGAAAAAGAATTGACCCTTTTCCGGGTAACTAAAATCACCATGGAGCAAAGTATACAAATGAAGACCGCCAACCAAAGACTTTTGCTAGAAGTAGTCACATATATACCCGTCATGAAGGCCACAAGGGTCGCGTAGAACGATGCTTGGAGCAGGAAAATAGAGATGTCCAACAGTACAAATGACATGATTTTTTTGCTAGAACCCATGACCCAAAGGAGAGAAAAAAGGACGAGTATGGAGGCACACATTGCCAAGGCATTCATGACCAAGAAAACATGGAATGCTGTCTTTTTTAATAGCACTGGAAAGCCACCCTTGTCATCAAATCCACCAGGGACTTGCAAGGCTGCTGTAAAAGTTATGGTCGCAAGTAATGCGGCAATTACTGAGAGATAATCAGCTGAGTCCTTTACTTCTGCCTCATGGACACCGTACGAGCTCCTAATAGAGTAAACTACACTTGGATGTTTCTTCCGGATGAGGTCCACAATCTAATTCATACGACAGGAGGGTCAAAATTGTAGACACATAATATATGTAAAAAAGACGATATAAACAGTATACCAATTCGTACTTTAAATTTGGACACTGACAGTGTGTAATTTTGGTATGCTTAATGTTTTTATACCAGTACTGAGTCTCACTTAACTAGGACTGTAAACCTACCATAAATTAGACATACAATTAACTTGAACTAAAACTGCACTCGAAAAAGAATGAGAATATTAGGCCTATTGCGTCATCTCTTCCTCCAGTTCACCGCCATCTTACTCAGTATTGGTATAAAATGGTAAAATATGTCAAAAGTAAATACTGATATTGAATAAGTTTAGAATATATATATATATATATAATTAATTGTATATCTAATGTTTTTATTCTAGTACTGAGTATCGATATATTAGTATAGTTATACAACTATAAATATCT
>JACYFF010031959.1:94276975-94289482 GCA_017589665.1 Selenicereus undatus
AAAAAAAAAACTAATTGGACTCGGTAACTGGGCAACGGGTTCGGTTTCGGTTCTAGTTTCAAATTTTCAGGACCTGATTTCGTGATTTCAGAACCAACCCCGGACCCATTTCAACTCGGTCCAGGTGTAGACCCAACTTATTCGAACCGAATCTAGGTCTAGACCTAAGTACCCGGTTCTTTTGCTCAGCCCTAAACTCCACCTCTTTCATATGTGATGGAGATTAAAACATGTGTCAAACTTTTATGAGGCCCATAATTATATGTATATCTTATATTTTTCTTTGGATATTATATCTTGTAGTTAAACCAATATCTTAGATATCTTCTAAGTATAGAACAACTAGGTAAAGATCCTAGATATCATTTTTAGAACATTTTTAATATCTTGTTTCCAAAACTTTTTCGATAATTCTTCCTTGGAAAAACTGAAAGATGTAATAGTTTAGACTTTAGATAGTCTCTGGTTGAGGAAAACAGTTTTCCTAAAAAATTATTTTTCATTAAAAATATTTTTATAAGGTTTACATTTTTTGTCGTTTGGTGCAAGATAAATCATAATTCATTGAAAAAAAGACAACTGAATTGTTTAAGCGACAAAGAATTTCAACTAAATTGTCGTAGTATAGATAAATATTGAGCTTTAAATTCAGGTTTGAACTTCCTTTAATATCAGAAAATCAAGTTTCAATCCAGATTGTTGAAATTGTTAAAGTGGTGAAAAAACATAGATTGAATTGTTTAAGTAGTCAATTATATCGACTGAAGTATCATGGCAGAGAAAAATGTTGACCAAATTAAATGAAGGAATGTTGGGTTTAAAATTTGGATTCAGGCTTAGTTTAATCTTCCTATCTGATTATTAGGTTTCGATTAAAACCATTGAAATTGCCTTAGTGACGAAAAATGTCAACTGAATTATTTAATCAAAAAAAATGTCGAGTGAATTGTCGAAAATAGAAAAATGTTGATGACATAAAGCCATGTCGAGTTGAAAATTTGCAAGTGACTTTAATATTTTCAATCTAATAATTAAGTTTCAATCCCAACCATTAAAATTATTTTAGTGGTAAAAAATATCCACTGAAAGTGATAAAAAATATTGTCTGAATTGTCGTAGTAGAGATAAATATTGACAAATAAAATAAAATTAAGCTCGAAATCAAAATTTTAGCTTATTTTAATATTTTTTTATCTAATAGTCAAGTTTCGATGCAAACTGTTAAAGTTGGATTTTGCACATAAACTGTAGTTGACCATATCGTTAAAAGAATTCACAGATCCTTAGCTTGCTTTTCAAAATGGAAATTATTTTACTCCATGGGAAAGAAAAAGATTTTCTTTGGAAAATAGTTTTTTATCCGTTATTGTGCATCTGTGCCTAAGAACGGAAGAGCAAAAAACTATTTTTTTTAAAAATTATTTTCTCCCAAACAAACACTACCGTAGTATCCCACAGTCCTATGCCACCATCACAAGGAAATCATCTCACCGTTGATCACCAGTGGCCTCAAGTTGGGTTAACGCTTTCTATCTCTACCTCTGTCTTATTCTCAATTTTGGAAGGAGATCCCATCGAATGTACTTTTTTGCAGGAAAATTACCTCGTCCTCCATTGCAGAAGCACCCATCTTCAAAATTTTTATATTTTTGAAATTATGCTTTGTATGGAATTTTGATTTGATTATGAACATTATTTGCTGGATAATGTGTTTAGCGGTATTGATAATGATATAAACTATGATAGAACTTATTTTTGGTGACTTGGTTGTTAATGTGGTTGACTATGATAGAACTTATTTCACCCATTTCCTAACCTATATCTTTCAACGAAAAGAACAGACCCTAAGTGTGTATATTTTCGTTATAATAAGTCAAACAAAATCATAAGCGCTTGCCACAAGACGCTTCTTAAGCGTCTTGTTCGGACTCAAAATTCCTATTATCAAACATTCAATGTTAAAAAATTGTATGATTGAATGATATAATGATGTTACGACTTATAAACTGTAAAAAAATCATCTTTTTATGTTTTTTCACAATTACAAAATCACCCGTCTGATATGCCTTTAGAAATATAGTTGATCTGATTATGATGTTATTTTATATCCATCAGCATACCCAACTAATATTATGGCCTTATATCTATAATTGATTCTAATAGTTGAAAATTGGTGATATTAAATCATTTATTAGCATGTTACTTTTGATTAAGACAAGAAACTAAGAGCTCTCTTCTTATACGACATATAACATCACCCATAAAATAATTGCAGCCTCACAAAAATATCTCATAACAAGGTCTTATATAAGATTTAATATAAAAAGTTTAATCAACAGTAGGAAAATGTCTGTTAATTACCGCTAATACGATAAGGGGTTTTAACTCAGGACAAATTCTTTATGTTTTGGTTTAGGCTAAATCTAAGATGCTCTAGAATCACGAAATTATTGACAATTTTATTGGGTTAGAGATTTAGTTGGCTTCACTAATTAATGCAAAATGACAGCCTAAGAGATGAATTATGTTGCTAATAGAATTACATATGTAATTTTACACCTTAGTAGAAGAATTATATGGATGTAAAACACATCCCAATTAAGGGTTGGCAATGGATCGAGTACCCATTGGGTTAAGCGATCGACCTGTTTAAAATATGGTTGATAAAGAGTTAGGTCGGATGGTCCATTAACGACCCGTTTAGTGACCCATTATTTTTTTAACCTAATTGACACACTAGTTTACATGTTCTAATTAGTTAAGCTCATTACCAATACTTTGTAAATAATAACAATAATTATACACTTTTTTTTCGCAAGTTTGTTCCATTTTTAAACGGGTCCAAAGTGGACCACCGATGAGCCAACCTGACCTGACCTGTTTATTAGCTTGGTTGTATATTTTCTAACTTTGAATTTAGACTAGTTTAATTTGGTTGAAAAATTACAAAGACATTAGTTGAAAAATTAACTCACAAAAAACATTCCTTAGGCGATCATGCGCAGGTTGGTGGACTGGGTTCATTTGGCCCATAACCCAACCCAGCCCATGAACAAGTATACTGAACTCGGCCCAACCCGTTTAGTTAATAAACTAACTCAGACCGGCCCAACCCAACCCATTATCTACCCAAGGGCGGAGCCAGGATTTAAACCAAGGGGGGGTGAGATTAATAATACACATAATATAAACTTTAATAGTTCTAAAAATGAAATGCATAGCTACTACATTCAAGAAAACTGTCCTCGACGAGATCTTTTAATAGTTCGAGGGAATGCATGATTTCGGGGTTGGTAAGAACCTTTTTCTAAATATGCTCTTCTTACCTCATCACGATCATTCGGATGATAGCTTGAAATTGGTGAAAAACTTCTCCATTTCGAACTGAAAAACACATTCAAGTTCTTACTTAGGTTCATGGTTTTTAGTAAATCATAAACATAATGATTTACATAATTATTTACAAAATTCGGTTTTGTCTTTCTTGATTGAGAATTTAGGAATTAGAATTGGGGTAATTTGTGTTTATCATAAACAAACACAAATTTGCCTAAAGTCAATAAATTTAACACAAATAAACAAATAACAACCAACAAATTACCCTAATTCTAATTTCTAAATTCTCAATCAAGAAAGGCAAAACCTAATTTTTAATTGATGAGTAAATCTCTAAATTAACCACTTATTCAACACAAATTCAACAAAAATTAGTAAACTAAACATAAATAAGGAAGTAATTACACACAAAATTAGCCCAATTTTAAATCTTCAACCAAGAAGACAATTAAATTAAAATTCTCATTTTTCAATTCATGAATCATGAGTAATTCACTAAGTTAATCGATTATTTAACACAAATCTAACTAAAATCAGTAAAATAAACATAATTATTTATAAAATAACAAAATTAAAAACAAAAATTGAGTACTTTTGAGAATTACGTCAAATTGGAAATTGAAATTTAGGAGTTAGGAGGAGAGCTGAGGAGGAGTGGAGGCGGGCCTAGCGGCTGACGGCTAACCTCAGAGTCAGAGAGTGAGAGAGAGAGTGGGCAAGGGGTTGGCGCCTGCAAGCAACAGAGAGAGTTGGGTCTGGCAGTCGTGGGCAGGGAAATAAAGTTCCAAAACTCAAAAAAAAAAAAAAACATACAAAGGGCCTGAAAGCAACTAGCAAGAGTTGAACTCACAACCAATTGAAACAAGGAGGGGCAACCGACCAAACAAGCAATCACAAGTTTGCGAATTATATTTGAACGCATTAATATATATATTTTGTTTATCCACAAAAATATCTTATATTTAATTTTTTTTTTCTCAAAAAGCTGGGGGGTCAATTGACCCCCCTTGCTCCAATATAGCTCTGCCTATGTATCTACCCCTAATCCCAGTGCTTGACTAATGACGTTATACTATAAAAAAATCCCACAAAATATTTCATTCACTTAATGAATTGTATAGCAACTTTTTTTTTCTATTATTATTAAAAAAAGCCATTGACATATATCAACCTTTTAAATTGATTTTAAGAGAGTTTTCTTTTTCAGAGGGATTGTTCTTTGTAAGTTCAACGAGACCTTGGCCCGCGATACTCCGTACTTTGTGAGTATTAGATGGAATTAATTTATTCTTAAGAAATGTCTCCCACGTCCGTACATTGAGAGGATATATCACATAAGTCTTAATTTATAATTCATAACGAAAAGAAAAATTAATATCTAATGAAAAAAAATTTTGTTAGAAAAATAAAGAAATTGAGTGATGAGCATAGGTGGAATTTTATCGAAGAACTTTATTAGAAACAGTTTACTTCACCGAGCGCTTTTTCACAAACAATTAATGCAATTAGTTAAGTCAAACATCTAATGCAATCAGCTAATAATTAACAACTAATACAATTAGCTAAGAACTAACAGCTAACAGCTGCTTGTCATATAGGACCATAGTGTTTTTGCCCTCATTCCAACTCTATTTTTAGCCAAATTTTTCTGAAAGCATAATAATGAGGAATAAATTCACTCAAAGTATGGACTAATGGCATGGGAAGTATTTTTTACATACCGATTAATTACAACCAATGCTCCCAAAATATAGATCATTTGCTCTGTCAAAACTCCTTTTTGGTAAGTATATAGAGTCAACACATATATCTTTACTTTATATTGAAAGAGGAGGTACTAACACATGTTGATTTAAGTAGTTTGATATTTGTTCTCCTTAAGTAAGATTTTAGGTTCGAGTCTTGTGAATGCAGAAAATTTGTGAATGGAGAGTTCTATCTCTTATTGGACCAACAGTAGGCCAACTCCGATGAAATGGAGAATTTAAGACCCAAAAACAAAAATATTGAAAGAGAAGGTCAATATTAGGGAATGGAAGTATAAATTTACCATGGCAATATCGAGCCAAGAGATGAAGAGGACTCTCACCATCATTGTTGCAAATTGAAAAGAGCCTTCGTAACTGGTGTTGGGTGCGCCCTCGGCACAAGATAGCTGCTTCTTCTATGTTGTGGCTTTCGAGCGCAACATGAAAAGCTGTGTTGCCCTCCGCATTTTGTGCGAATAACCAACAATCAGATTCGACATTACTGGTAGATGGTAGGTTTTCATGAAATGGTTAATGAAGAAGGTGACAACATCGGGATGGCTTCGACGAGCTGCGACATGGAGAGGGGTATCGCCATTTTGATTCTTCTCAAAAACAAGCGTGGGAAAGTTCTGGAGGGCTTCCCTTATCAAGTCCAGCTGCCCATTCTCAGAACCGATACGTATGTTGTCCCTCGCTGCATCTATGGCTAATCCCTGCACGTCTATGGCTTTCTGATCTGTCTATCTCCGTGTCATACCTCTTAACTCTTCTTATACAAGTGTATAAGGGTAGAACGTTTCCAAGTCTACTAAGGTTTTAATTATTACTACTTAAACTAAGGTTTTGATTTGACCGTTTCAATTGAGACTTGAGTATATTAAATTTTAGATTTGAATTTTTCTCCATTGTGCCAAACTATTTGCTGAATTTTATGAAAAAAAAAAAAAAAAAACTCTTTTCTGAAGTATGAGGCATATTCTTAGGCCTACAACTATAGTCTTTAAACTTTTGGTTTAATAGGTCCTTGAATGTGGTATATATAAAATTCTTTCCAAGAAATATATCTCAGGTTCAAATATCAACAACCTCGTATTGATTTATTGCGCAAGATTAGAGGGATGTATTTTGTAGCATCCACGTTTTAAGTCTAAAGGGGATTCACACGAGGGGATGTGCTGAAGTATAAAGCCTATTTTTGCTAAATTTTTTATATCAATTGAGTTTTAAATAAAGAGTCATGCATATAAGCTTAAATGAGATTCCACCCTAAAATTAATTAATAATGGGTGGAGTAACTCGCAATCTTATACACTCGAGCCTTTTAATTTTATCAATGCGGGACAAACCCCACTTTTATACTCCAACACGCCCCTTCATGTGTGGGCTATTAATAAAGCCGAACACGTGCACCCAATTTTAATCAAATAAAGACAATCTAAGTTAAGATCGAGTAACCTGCTCTGATAAGATGATGATGAATAAAATGTGATTGGAGTTTTAGTGAGAGACGCTCAGACCTAGAGAGAGAACTCGAGTGATCTCATTATTTCCCAATACCAACCTGAGTTGGAATAGAGGCTTATATGCCTCACAAAGCGGAGAAGAAAGATATTTTACGATATCTCTGCTGCCTAACTTACCAGATCATCAAGATTTCATAACGACTTCAGCCTCTCTCAACCTCACTTTCCTTTACACTCCTCCTCAAGTTGGGTGTTGAAAGATATTCAAAACACCCAACTTGGAGAGAAGATACTGGTGTAGAGACACTAACAGAGGTTTGTTAACAACATCTGCAAGCTGATCTTGACTACAAATGCATTTAGGCTTCACTTTCTTGACCTTGAGTTGATCTCACACATAGTGACAGTCTATTCCAATGTGGTTTGTTCACTTGTGAAAAACTGGGTTTGCTACTATGTAGAGTGTTGCCTGGTTGTCAAAGTGATGCGTCACGTGAGCGAGTGAGTGCAATCCTCGATCCTGAAATAGGGCCAACAGCCACACGATCTCACAGCAGGTACTTGGAATGGCCCTGTACTCTGCCTTGGCTGATGATTGTGTTGTGATAGATTGTTTCTTGGCTCGATAAGAACTGGGTGAATTTCCCAGCAAAATGCAATACCCAGTAGTGGACTTCATTGAATCTGAACAGCTATCCCAGTCAGAATCACAAAAGGTAGTAAGAACAAGTGCAGACTTATCGGAGGGCAAGATCCCTTGACTTGGACTAGCTTTCAGGTATCTAAGGACATGTTTGGCTGCGACCAAATGACCTTCAGTAGGGGCATGCATCACTTGACTCAGAAGTTGCACTGCAAAGATAATGTCAGATTTTGAGATGGTAGGATATATTAATTTTCCAACCAATCTTCAGTAAATATTAGGGTCAGACAACTTTTACTCCCTCACATGAACTGAGCTTAAAGATTGAACTCACATGTAATCGAAGAGTCTTGGCATTTGTCATCCCGATCTCTTTTAGCAAATCCAAGGTGTATTTCCTTTGGCAGATACATATTCCTGCATCTGATCTAGCAATCTCCAATCAGAATCATCTGCAGGTCTCGTCAAGGTACCTTGAATGGACCCTAACTTCTGCTTGGTTTCCACGGATCTCCTCCATGTCCGATAATTCGAGGATCCAGACAGCTTCTCTCCCACTGCCAGCATGTTTGGACCATCAAAAGGAAGGATGAAGAGAGGATTCCGGAAATCATTGGCATTTGTGTTGTGATTTGCACTCATTTTTAACAAACGATGGCTTGAACAATCAATCAAATACAATCAAATGTGCTAATGATCTTGAATTTGATTTTGTCTGGATACTGCTCAATCGAAGAATTTGAAGCATTTATACGTGCGAGAATCAAAAAACATGATCGATTGAAGATTCAATTCAATTGATCAAAAAACAAGAACAATTAGGGATGGATCAGGACTAGGGATGGGCATGGGGCAGGTTCAGCTATATCCGCACCCATGTCCATTTTCAAAAGTCATACATATACCCATACTCATATCCATCGGGTTTTGGATTGTTATACCCATACTCATACCCATCGGATTTTTCGGGTTTACGGATTTTATTCCGATATATATAGAGTGCGTAAAGAGTCACCCATATTCAACCTATATTTGCATACACGATATATTTGATTAGCAATTTCAAACGACGCTCCTAGAATTCATGTTGGATAAACTCGTGGAAGTTAAAAATGTAAAAAAAAATTAATTTTTCATTTCTACATAAATAAACACTATACACTTAGAGTTTTATGCCAAATATTTATTTTTGAATTTTATCGTATTTTGATCGCTTTTTACTAACAAATAGGATACACAATCGGGTACGGATTTTAAGAATCCATACTCATACCCATTTTCAAACGCAATACCCATATCTGCCCCATACCTATTTTTTTTACAAGTTTTCATGCCCATACCCGCTATAAATGGGGCGGGTTTGGGGTGGATTTTTTAGGTTCGGATGCAACCCCCATTCCTAATCAGGACGACTCCTGCTATGATATCATGTTAAATTTTTTTATATCAATTGGGCCTTAATCAAAGAGTCATGCTTATGAGCTCAAATAATGTTCCAACCAGAAACCAATCGACAATGAATGGAGCAACTCACAAACTTATATACATACTCAAACCTTTTAATTTTATCAATGATGGACAAATTTCACTACCATTTAACTATCAACTTAAATTTTTGATTGAATTAATCCTTAACCCTCAACAAGATGGACTCAATTCATTAGCCGTGTTTAGCAGCAACATTTTGGGTAGTGTTTAGATCAATATACTAATTAGTTAATTTTTAGTGCTCGATTTACTACTATTTTGACTAACATTTCAAGTACCATTTAACATTTTAAGTAGTATTTTTGAAAAGTTAATAGTATTAACATTTGACATTTAAAAGTAACGTTTTATATTTTTTAGCCAAAAAAATATTCTTTAAAAATTTTATCTTTGGAAATTATATATATTCTTTTATGTCAATTTACGTTAGTCAGCTAGCATAACAGTTAATTTTACTGAACACATTAATTTCAACCGCTAATCTAAATAGCTATCTACTAATAACTAAGTTAGAAACGTTATCCGTTATCTAAAGCACTATCCGCTATCTAAATAACTAATTTTATTGAACATAGTTATTGTCATTAGTGTCAAGAGAACACGTTGGAAAGGAATTCTTCAAACATTTATATAAAAGTTCATACAATTTTTTTAAAAAAATTTGTTTTAAAAAAAGCAACTAGTCAACGTGATTGACACGAATCAAATTTGAAGAAACACAGAAAGAGACATGCGCGCACAAAATTTCTGGATATGCTGCGGCCCACCGTCCACGGGCGTACCTCTCTGACACTGATGGAGATTGACAAACATAGCTCATGATCTTTTCGTAGGTTATTTTATATTTATTAATTTTAATTTATTTTAATTTAATTTAATTAATTTCAACTCATCTAAAAAAAATACCAACTTTAATTCACTTTAATCAATTTCAATCTACCTTAATCCACTTTAACCAATTTCAACCGACCCCTTCATGAATTTAATAATTTATAAAGTGTCATGTAAGATTTAATTATTTTTACAAAGTAGTATGATTTGAAAATGGTGAAAATTTATAAGTAACTTGGGGTGGGTAAAAAGGTGAAGCAAGTTAAGGTAGGTTAAAGTAGGTTGAAGTGGATTAAAGTACATTAAAGTGGATTGAATTTTATTGATGTGATAAATTAAACTTAGTTAAACTAATGAAAGGATCTTGAAGTGGGTTGAGATTGGTATTTTTGAATTGACTATATATGATTTCATTTTGTTGATTATGATGATGCAACAAACAGTATTGATTAGATACGATTCCATTTTAATTTTCAAATCATCATCATCATATTTTGCTGTCACACGCTTTTCAAATTACATCATATTTTTATTATTTTTCATAACCTAATTTTTCTTATTTTATAAAATTAGAAAAAAACTAATGTTATATTTTCAACCAACTCCTACATTTAAAAATTAACAACAAATCTATATTGTTGATATATTTTGTAACACTTACGATCATACTATTTTCTTTTGTTACATATGAATTTTTCGAATACGAGCCTATTATTGTTGTCGGTAAATTGAGGCGGGTAAAAGGATGAGATGAGTTGAAGTAGGTTGAGGTTAGTTAAAGTAGGTTGAATTTTTTTAATGTCATAAATTGAACTTTAGTTGATAGTGGAAGTGGGTTTAAGTTTGTATTTTTAAATTTACCCATGAAAAAAAAGGCATGTAGATAAAAAGTTGTCATCAATAAATTTTGTAACCCAAATCGTTAAAAATAATTGATAAGTTGTGCCGACCTCCAACTTCCAAAAAACAGCTACAAAATTGTGAAATTACCATTCAATGAAAAAATGCACTAAAAATTACAATAACTTCATAAATTATCACACATAATTACATTCTCATTACTTTAATCCATTTCAACCCACCACAAAAAAATATAGTAATTTCAACCCACTTCAACCCACCTCAAAAAAATACCAATTTCAACCCACCTCAACCAACCCCAACCTACTTCAACCTTTTATCCACCCCTATTTACCCACTTCAACATTCAACCAACTTCAACCCACCTCAAAAAAAAATACCAAATTCACCCCACCTCAACCTACCTCAACCAACCCCAACCCACTTCAACCTTTTATCCACTCCCATTTACCCACGAAAAGAATAGGCCCGTATTCTACACCGTAGTCTGCACCAAATAAATGAGAGGCCAAGCGGCCGATTGTTCATTGGTTGCAAGTTTTAGGCATAAATTTTTTTTTGAATCTGCAATTATCAGTTTAAATTTTTGATTGAAATGATTCTTCAACATAGTAACAGTCTTTTTAATTAAGAAATAAATGAGAGGCCAAGCGGCCGATTGTTCATTGGTTGCAAGTATTAGGCATAAATTTATTTTTGAATCTGCAATTATCAATTTAAATTTTTGATTGAAATGATTCTTCGACATGGTAACAGAGTCTTTTTAATTAAGGGATCTTAAAATCTCAACATCCACTATATTGATTTATTACACAAGGTATGAAGAACTTTTGCAGCTGTCACGCTTCAACCTCAAATGACTTTCACGCGAGGGGACGTGTTGGAGTATAAACTTATTACTGAGTCATCAACCATCAGTTTAAGCGTTTAGTTGAGATGGTTTTTTAACAGCAAAGAGCGGTTAACAGCTTGGAGCAGTTAGGAGTAATTGTAAGCAATTGGAACTAGTCGTGAGTACAGGTGTACAAAACCGATTAATCGAAATTTCAGTAAATTAGTTAGCCGGATTTTCGATTCAAGAAAATTCCGAACCGTGGTCGATGCAAAATTTTTGGTTAACTGTTTTTGCTCAACTGAAAATTTTGGTTCATCCAAAACTCGAACTATAACCACACTGAAAAAGTCGGCTAACTGATTTTTTGGTTCGGTTACCAGTTAACTCTTCACAAATAAATAAAAAAGTATACTTACTTAGCTAGATTTTTCATATTTTATGATTAAATTTTTTTATAAAAATTAAATTTTGGTTACCATACATAAATAATAAAAAAGTATACTTTCTTACTAAATTTTTTATTTCTTATGTATAAATTTTTTGGAAAAAAATAATTTCGGTTCGGTTAACCGCCGGTTAACCGAATTTTCAAATCGTCCAAAGCGTAACCGAACCGAAAACTAAAATATTTTTTTCGGTTCGGTTTGGAAAAAATTAAACGGTTAACCGGTTTTTCGGTTTGGTTTTTTGGGTTTTTCGGTTTCCTTTTTTTTTTGCACACCCCTAATTATGAGTAGTTAGGAAGCAATTGTGAGAATTTAAGAACAGTTGGGAGCATTAGGAGCATTTGCAATTATCAGCAGACAGCAATGACCTTTGTGGTGCAACAATTTTATTTTTTTGATACTTATAACATTGTTCCACAAAATTATGGAATGAGAAGAGTTGAACCACTTGGAAACATACATTCACGGAGCATTTCTGAGCCTGTGTAATTTTAGGAGAGTGAACCCATAATTTTGCAACAAATTGTACGCATATAGCCATAATCTTGCATGAAGTTGAATGTATGCTTAAAAATTACACAGCAAAGTCTAATGGCTACAAGTCATATTACATATTGCATTCCTCAATTCATCCACTGCTTCTCTACTATGATCATCATACAGTCGAACGTTAGAGATTGTTACAATATTGGTCGGTCTTGGTAATACTGGTACTCCTTGTGTATGCATTCAGATGAAGTCGTATAGTATGTAACTGGCTACAATTATGTCGATTTGTCATCGTCGACTCACTACAATTATGAATGTGTGTGTGTGTGTGTGTGTATATATATGTGTGTGTGTGTGTGTGTGT
>JACYFF010031959.1:94289882-94310463 GCA_017589665.1 Selenicereus undatus
ACGTTAAAAGTTTTCCTAAATTCAAATTGTACTAAATTTTTTTCATCCGCTACTAATATCCCATTCTTTTTTTAAAAATTTTTTAATTTTTCTTTGTTGGTTATTTTTTTGTAAATAATTACACACCAAAGAGATAAGATTAAGGTCAAAGACTTATCTGTCTTTTGGTTACTATTGTCAACAATTTTCACATGCTTTGTTGATCACGAGAATAATTAATCAAATTTTATTTTTATTCAAATCACGAGTCAAATAGTAGGAATGACCATTATCACTATTAAATAATATTAAAGGTACATTAAACTATTGAAATAATCTGCAATGGACATATGAAGTAAGTTTAATGAATGCAATTAAACCAATAGGAATCTGTAGAGAGAAAAAAGCACCTTTTGTGATGATTATTAATTTTAATTGGCATGCGTGACTTTACAAATTTTACATTTGGTCTCACATGTGCTAATTGATCTTTTGCTAATTTATTCTTATTGGTAAATTACTCTATTATTTCATTTAAATGTCTATCTTTAATATTATATAACTTTTGCTAAATTACCTCATTATTTCATTTTAGTGCTCACCTTTGATTATTATATTATATATTTAAATAGGAACTTAATTTTGTAGTATCTCATCTAAGTTTGTGTCGTCATTTGATCTAAAAGAAAATTTGTGTCCCCATATAATTCTTAGTTGTGTAAGGATATAAAAATAAGTCTTAACAAGCATTGATTAGCTATAACAGAAGAATCTTATTATTTTCTCAATCAATATTAGGATGAAGGTTACAATCCATAGAATTGTTTTGCACTTATATGAGACAATGTGGTCATTCATATTAAAGTCAAGGACAATCACTGAAATGTATAAGAGTTTACCTTCCAAAATCGATATTAAGTCATAGACAACTGAATTTCAGCATCACAGGTGACTTCATCAAAGGGTTTGAAGTTTATCATTAAATATGATAATGAACACGATGAAGGATACACAAACAATACTGTCCGAAAAAGTGTTTAACAACTTACCAATGGTATGTATGCACTCAAAATAACTTCACTACTACAAATTACCAAAAAAAAATAAAAATGGCACTATATATCTTAAACTCCTACAAAATGTTAGTTCTAATTATGCAAAGACCATGACATATTATGATTCTTAGAAATAAATATAATCAAAGATTAAAATAATAACAATTAATAAATTACTCCAAATTGTGCAGGCAATTCTAGATATATGAAATATACAAGAAGTCCACAATTGAAATACCTCTCTATAGGTAAGTACAAATCATTACACACATTTAACAACACATCGTTGATGACAAGTAGTTAGGAATAAATGAAAAATCAAAACCTAACTTAGTATAATATATGTTACTTTTACAGGTTACTTAATCTGAGAACGGAAGTTGGCGACTATAGATAGGAAAGATGAAAAATTTGAAGTGTTATTGAACATTTCATATTACAACTACTTTTCACACATTACACTTCACATTACCATATGATGCAGTTTTAAAAATAAAGTCCAAGTTTATGAAAGACAACATTAAATTACTAAAAATACTATGGTCATCCTTTGCTCTCACCATCAATATGGTTATTACACAAAATAATTTTAAACTTAAAAAAATCACACAGCGTCAAACCACATAATATCTTAAAACAAAAGGCAAATCAATTAAAAACTTCTCGACTAACAGGATTAACAAAGATAGATTGCACATCAAAAATTCAAGTACATATAATTAAGGTGACTTCATATGAAATAAAGTCAGAAAAAAGATGCTACCATCAAGTTCATAAAACTCAGTATGATATAGCACCAATAATCACATATACAACAAGATACTGATACTTATCAACCGAGAAGTGATAGCCATCGTGCAACGCACGGGTAAAACACTAGTATATATTAAAAGTTAGATGGAATTAACGTATGAGTGTCATATGTTGTGCCACATAGGATGTCATGTGTAATGTCACGTAGAATTAATTAGCTACATAAACGTCCATTTATGGTTAAACTAATGTAATACTATATTTATTTTTAAAAATGACTTTTTGCATATCTTATATATTTATTAATACATTATAATAAAATACTCATTGCATTAATAAATTAAAAAGGTGGTCCGCAAAGTTGTTCCATAAAATAAGATGTTACATATATTAGAGAATTTTTACAAGAAAATAGTAGATAAACAATTACGGCATGAAAACAAAAGGAATTGTAGGTGATTTAATAGGAAAAAAAAGAAAAGAAAAGAAACAACAATACTCAAAAAAATAATTATTATTTTGTTATGGAGTTGTTACTGCTTTTAAAGTTGATGTATTTTTATTGCGCATTTATATTTAATGAACTTAAAATGACAATTAGCTAAAATTCTTGCATGCATTTTTCACATATCTTATGTAATCGTTAGTAAGACAATAATATAATCTTTATTAAATTTAGATAAATAAAAAGTTGGTTCATTTATCTAAACTTGCCCACAAAAGAAAAGACATCTCATATATTAGAGAATTTTTAAAAATTAGTGAATAAATAATTATGATATTGCTACAAAAGGAATTCAAAATAATTTAATGAAAAAAGAAAAAGAAACAATGATAACTCAACAAAATAATTATTTTGTAATGCAATATCTATATATTAAAGTAACCCAATGTCATATAGTCATTATTAATCAGTAATAAAATTTGTTCTCTAAAAATTTAATCATTTAACGGTGAAATACTGAAAAAATGAAATAAAAAAGTGAGTTCAAATTAATAATGCAGAGCATATTGTTACAACAAAAAAAATCTAGCAAAATGCATAGCTTTTGATAATTAAATAATCAGACACATCAATTTATTTTTACTGTTCGAAAAGAAACTATCTATTATATTAGTGATATATTTAAAAAATATTTCAGTTACGTCCTTGCATCGCAAGGTATAGGCCCTGTTTGGCAAACAGCTTTTTGAAGAGCTTTTTGGTAAAAAAGAACTTTTTTAACCAAAATTAGCTTTTTGACTAAGTAAAAAAACTAATTTGGGTGTTTGGTGAAAAAGTTTTTAAAAGAGCTTTTTGGATTCAAAAAGCTAATTTAAAAAAACTAATTCCATGAGCTTTTTAGAAGAGCTTTTTGAAGAATTAGCTTTTTGTCTCACAACTTTATCAGAAACAGTTAATTTTACCAAACAGTTTTTCAACAAACAGCTAACTCAAACAGTTAACAGCTAACAACTAATACAAACAGCTAACAGCTAACAGCTATTTGTCAAATAGGGTCATAATCTAGTATAATAAAAAATAGAATTACATTTAATGCACCATTTCCAAGCTTTAGCATCTCTCTGCTCCTTCCCACGCATGTACATTGCACTTTCCCAAGTGATTTCTCTTTTTATTAATTCTCTCTCTCTTCCATGAAAACAGGGGGAAATTGAGTAGACTAAAAAGTCTATGGCTAAAAATTTGAAGATTCAATGACCTAGTCCATGTTCTGGCTAAACTAACCATTGACGGCCACAACCCACGACCACGAGGTCACGACTAAGCAATGGCGATTTCGGTCATTTGAAACTTTATTTTTTTAGTGCCTCATTTGTCTGACGAGTCGACAGCACTGAAGAAGCTTTGTTATTGAATTTTAATTTAATGTCTTATTATTGTTATTGAATTTTTCATGAATAATAAATGAGGAATCAATTAAGTGGTATAGCTTATCTCTAATGATTTAAAATTTCCTTCATAGTAGTAACTTTGAAATTGTTTCGACTATCCGCAATTTGTTGTTGTACAGAGTTTCCTTTTTTTTTTTTTTTAAACTTAGGTGGTAATTATTGAATTTGATGCTAATTTTTTTTGTTCGAAGTATAGCATGTTTACTTTTACGGATTGATGCTGATTTTTTTTCTTTCATATTACTTAGTGTTGATGATTTGTGCTCTGTATTTAATTGTTTTATTAAAGCGGAGATAATTGTAATATTTTATGATCTTGGGCCTAAAGCTTGTTCTTAATATAACACATGATTTTTCTTTGGTGTGGCATATTGGTGATGATGTTAAATAAATGAACATCATTCTTCTAAATATCTGAATCTGCCACTAGTGATGATGAATGTTAGTAGACACCCCTGATTCAAATGTCTAGACCCACCACTATTTGTGTGTATATAGACACACACACTCACATGTGCGTGCGTGGGCACTCACGCACTTATAGACGTATATAGATATCACATATAGATATAGATATAGATATAGAGATATATGTATGCCTGTGTACATATATGGGTGTACATATATATATATATATCACATATATACATATACAAACCTACACAGTGCACACACACACTCATGTATATACACACACAACAACTTTAGTATAGATCCTAACTTTATGAGGTTTGGGGAGATATAGGTGTAGACAGTCTTATCCCTTCAGGCATTTTTACTTTTAGTGTGTGTGTACATAATAACTCTCAGTGTAGATCATACTTATATGGGGTCTAGGGAGATCTCAGTGTAGGCAACCTTACCCCTTCAAGCATTTTTACCCTCAGTGGATACATGCGCACACACACATAAACACACGTACAATAGAAGGTTTGGGACAAGCTAAGATTGAAGTAATTTGGGTTTGATCTAAAGTTCTAATTTACAGAGGCTAAAAAACTGAACTGTTTCCCACAAACCCAAGCAAATTGGTAATAAATTAACGATATTAAATAGCGTTAATGATTTTCTTTGAGAATTACGAATATGAATTCAGGGAATTAATTAAATAATAAGGGAGGATAAGAGGAAATTAGGAATGTCAGTTCTAATTTTTAAAATTACCACGAGTATGGGAAATTGGGAATTGGGGAGGTTAGTAGGATTAGATTTATGTGTATTATTTTTGTGAGGAGCAGATAAAACGGGTAAAACGGCAAAAATTATACGGTACAGCTGGTTGGACAAGAGTTATGCCCACCCCGCCGGGCCTATCATTCATTTTTTAAAAATATCAGCTCACTAAAGGTACATTTATGTTCACTAAAGTATTAATCGTTTTGCTTACTAAAAATGTATCTAAGCTCACTAGAAGTATCTATCAGCTTACTAAAGTATATGAATTCTTTTGTAGTGTTAGTGATCCTTTTCATTATAAATACAGTGTTGGTTGCTACGATTAGGTGCTCGCTAGCTAATTAATATACGCAAACTATTTTCAAACATCAAACTAGCGGGCTGAGTCAGTCACAGTTTCCTCACATATGTTTTGTCCAAGTTTTCTCTGACCCTCTATCGTTGAACCTCACACCTTTTGCAGCAAATCTCTTCCTTACTGCCAGATTGGCCACATCGCCCTTTATGGAGCTTCCATGAGACTAAACTGTGCATTTCTTTGGTTTTCTCCTATATGTGCCACTAACAACAGTATCGTAGGAAGTTAGAGTTGGGAAAAGGGTCGGGTCGGGTCAACTCATTTAATAAACGGGCCAATTTCGTGTCAGTGTTGAAAATAAACTAGATTTGTCTGAAATTGAAAAATAACAAGTTCTCATGCTGAACGGTCAAATTGTGTCGACTTCAGGTCAAAATCAGTTCGGTTCAGGTCGGGTTCGGGTTTCTTTCAGTAACTTCGGGTTGGATTCGTGTCGTGTTATCGTATCGGGTCAAACATTTCCAGCTCTAGAAGGAAGATGGGCACGTTGAAGATTTGAAGATTTAAGGTTACTGACACTTTCACTTTCACATGTGCAAGCTGGAATTTTAATCTTCTTCTAATTTTTTAGCTGTTACTGGTGTTTTTTAGCTAGTTTGAGGTGATTGGTAGTTAAATTTGTTTAGTTTAGCTCATTGCTTAGCTCTATGTTGTTCGTATCTTGTGAGCTTTTGGCTTTCAATAATAATCCCGGGGGGGGGGGGGGGGGAACACTTTATCGGCTCAATACTTGCTAATATTGCGATGACCACTTTTTGGGGAGATGACGATCTATGAAACAAAACTGTGCCTTTCTTTGGGTCTTCTCCTATTATGCCACCAACTTTATTGGCTTTACATCACTGAAATTGTATGGCCACTCTTTAGAAAAATGAACTTGTTGATAGTTTTTTCCCCTTCTGATTCATGCATTACTTGTCGTATTGGCAAGTATTGTGTGTTATTTTCTTAGTTATTAGTTGATAGTTTTTTCCCCTTGTGATTCATGCATTACTTATCGTATTGGCAAGTACTGTGTGTTATTTTCTTAGTTATTAGTTGAACATCGTTCCTCTCGGCCCCTGCATTTGATACAATTAGGGGTGAGCAAAGTTCTCACGTACTCTAGAACCTATTTGGAACCGGTCAAATGGTTCCGGTTCCGAAAAAAGAGGAACCGATCTAATCGGTTATGGTTTTCAAAAAACGACCTGGAACCGGAATCTGAAACCTGTTTAGAGAGAGGAGAATGAATAATTTTTTGATTTTTTACTACATTTTCTTTTGTTTATTGTTTTTCTATTTGGTTTTTTCCTTACCAAAATTGACTCTTCAGATAGCGAATTTACCACAATATTAGTTAATTTTCTACTATTGATTGAACGATGAATCATAATATTTTTGAAGTAAAAAAGATAAAAAAAAAAAAAAACTTAATATATTAACTTTCTTTTTTGTGTAAACATTGAAGATGAAGGTAGGAAAAAATCAAACATCCCCTCTTCCCTCCAAATAAGTAAGAAAATTTAATTTATTAGGTCCTAAAATTTTAACATTAGGTGCGGCGGATACTCCGAAACCGGAACCTGTTCCTCAAAGTTAGGAACCTATTTGACCGATTTTGATTCCAGTTCTCAATTTTTTGAGTGGGTATTGATACTGCTCACTCCTAGATACATTATTCAAGCTATCAAAGGGACTATCAGCACACCATGGAGAATTCAAACACTTGTTCACGATATCTCAGCTATCCTAAAGACAATGAATCAAATTACTATTTCACATATTTTTCATGAGGCCAATATGGCGGCTGACTGGCTAGCGAAAGCAGGACATTCTCGGCTATCGTCTACTTCATGGGATTTCTCACCACCTATTATGCTTCAGCTTATTCTCCACGATAATATGATCGGGCGTGCTCTTGTAAGAAAAGGTGTCTGATCTTTTCCTTCTTATCACTTACCTTTGTAAAAAAAAAAAACTATATATATATATATGTATTGAAACTTTCTATTCCCTTTGCCAATAAGTTTTCTTATCATGCCTTTTTATTGATGATTTTTTTTTTTCAATTACATGGATTGGTCATGTGTGACATAAACCAAAAAGTATACTCATGCTTCTCATGGGTTTCTATTTTTCAAAAGTATTTTAGACGACATTTATTAATAGTAAGCTTGCTCAATTATCATGCAACCACTTTTTTCATAAGTGGTGTTCAAATTACAAGACCTTCAAGAGATTGAAGAGTTGAAGATGACATCAAATTTTAGTAGTTGATGGATCAAGATTTGTTGATTGATGGGTCGAGAAGAGTTAAAATGCATGCAAATATTGATGTCGTTCGTTGATCATCAATGATTTGATTGGTGGATAGAAGTCATAGCTTGTAAAGCATTATTTTGGTGCAGGAAGAAATTTGTAGGAATTTTGCTCAATATGTTTGGAATATTTTGGTATTGGAAGGTTTTAGTTTATCTTTGTAAGATTTTATTTTGTATGGAATATTTAATTTTCTAACATTTTAGCAATATTAGTAAAGTTATTGTTTCCAAAATTCTATGTAGAACATAAACATTGTAGAAGATTTCTAATGGAGTAGTTTGGAGGCCAAGATAGTTCTCCTACAAATATAGGAGCTATGCATATGTTAGACATTGTCGTGTCAAAATACTACAAGTGCACAATGTAGTTGTACCTAACAACTGGCAAGCATGGGTCATATTCACATGGAATCGAGTTTTCAAGTATCAAAATTTATCTCAAATACTCAAGTCAGACAAATATATAGGTGATATAATATTGACAACTAAACTAACTAAGAAAGTAATAGAAGGAGGCTTGGGTTGTGATTTAGTTACTCAATAAACAAATAATTCTAGACAGACCTTAACCTACCAAGCTATGCAAGTATTTATGAATGGTTGGTTACGCCATCCAAGACTATTCAAACCCTCTTTCAAGGATCAACTTCTAGTTTAATTGTTTTAACCACCTATGTTTAAGGGGTTAGCCCAATTAAACTACAAGAGTAGCAATCTTGGACCTAACTAGTATTTAGATTATTTTCATGTGCAAATCCTAGCTACATGTTGCAAATACAAGAGATGTCATCCAAACCAACCTCC
The DNA here is from genome assembly GCA_017589665.1 of Selenicereus undatus. Classification (NCBI taxonomy): domain Eukaryota; kingdom Viridiplantae; phylum Streptophyta; class Magnoliopsida; order Caryophyllales; family Cactaceae; genus Selenicereus; species Selenicereus undatus. The sequence goes on from JACYFF010031959.1 coordinate 94,298,207, forward strand.
AAAATTCATAATTTCACCCAAAAAGTTATAAGCCCATAGCCCATGTTTGAGATTTTCATTGTACTCAATGTCAAGGGCATACAAAGGAAGAAGGGAAGAGAATGCACTTTATAGTGCAAAGCGGAAAACAGCTTAGCAAAGGGAGGGGAAGGAGTGACACTCTTTTTTTTTTTTTTTCCTTTTTGGAAAGCAATTAAATGTTTGAGTTGCCGCCCAAGAAGCGCTTATTTTAGGTCACATGGAATGATGCTTATCGCCTGAATTGGAGTATCCTCCAAAATACTCACAGACCGCCTGATGGAGCAATATGCTAACTAAATGGTTATATTAGTGGATTTTAGATCCTGCTACTAAAACTTCCTACACAAAAAGAGAGGCATGAAGCTCACACCAGCTCTTAAATCACCAAGAGCTCTCTCGATTTGTAGGCCCCTATTGAACAAGGGATGGACAAATTGCGAGGATCCCACAACTGAGATAGCGACTTACTCTGAAGAACTATGCTGCACAACTCTTCCATCGAAACCATTTTGACCCCTTCAAGCTTGCTCTTCTTGGAAAGAAGCTCGCTCAAAACTTTCAAGTATAAGGGTGCTTCCTTGAGAGCCTCCAAGAAAGGAACCATTCCTTATTTTGCTAGTAAGCCTTTATGGTTGCTTAACTTAGACTTGAGAAGCTAAGTACGCACACACACACACACGCTTAAGAGAACTTAGAGAGAGAGAGAGAGAGAGAGAGAGAGAGAGAGAGTTTGTGAGAATACTTTGCATTGCAATTGGAGTGCTTTCAATGGCTTGAGATACAAATGAGCCCCCATGGGGGTATATATACACATCCGCCTTCTCAATGGACGGTGGAGATTTACTTGATCCTACAGTTATTATTACACATCTAGAATGTTCTATACAAATATCCAACATACTACAGCCATGGAGAATAGTATAGAGCATTCTAGAATATCCTAGTACAACCTAGAAGGTTTTAGGATACTCCACAAGATCTTAGTCACTCTCAAAGGTTCTAGAATAGTATAGAAGATTCTAAAGTGCCCCTGAAATTTTGAGAACATTCTAGAATATTCTAACATATTCCAAAAGGTTCTAGAGCATTCTGGATGATTCTGGAACGTTCTAGAACTCTCTAAAAATGTGGTCCTTGAAGTTCTCTCCCACCCGATTGAGCAACGCCCTTATTGCCTTTGGGTCTTCGCATGCTCGACTCTCGAGTTGCTTCATCCCCAGGATGTGTTTCTTCCACTTGGTTAGGTTGATGTGTTCCAATTAACTGCTCAACACATCAATCCTTTGTGCGCTTGTGTCCCATCCTCGTTCTACCCCGTTTCCTTGCCAACTTTCTAGGCAATGTCGGAGGCATTACACCTTCAGGCCTCTCATAAGTGGCCTACCTCCTTACTCCCCGTGAATCGAATGATAGGTAGCTCCCTTTCCTTCTCAGCTTCCCGTCTCATAGGTATTGCATGAGCTTTCCAATTTTTCGTGATGAGTAGGGTGCTAGCATGGGGAATTATGGCAGCTTTCGCCTTATCAAGGAAGTCTATTCCTAAATATAACTTCCGATCATCAAGAGGAGCGATGGTTACGTCGACCTTACCTCTCCATGGTCCAATTTTGATGTTTGTGCCTCGAGTAATTCCATGGATTGGAAGACTCTTTGTACTAACTTCCTTCACATAGCTCTTCTCCTTTTTGTAAGGTAGGCTAATTTCTTCGGAGATTTCTTTCTCCATGTATACGTTGTCCGCTCTCGTGTCCACTGTAGCTTGGAGTTTCTTACCTCCAGCTTCGGTCTCTATATATACATGCGGCCACTGGCTTACTCTCTCGCCTTGGACTGGATGGCACTTAGGGGCAATATTGAGGCAATACTTGCTTCCCCTTCATGCCTCTCTTCTTCCATCACAAACGCAGCCAGTTTCCCACACTTCGGGCACTCAAAAATCCGATGAGGACCGTTGCAAAGGAAGCATGAGTACTTCTTTAGTGTCTCATCCTTCTTGCCCCTTCCTTATCCTTGAATAATGTTGGTTTGTCCCGCCTAGTAGATTTGTCCCGGTCTCCATCACTGTCGCCATCATCGCGTGTCTTCTTACCTCGTAGCTTTGAGGACTCGCTCTTGAACTCGATGAGTGACTCGACGGTGACAATCGCCGATGCGAGGTCTTGCACCCCTCACCTCTTCAACTCTATCTTGGCCCATCCTTAAAGGCCATTGAAGAAACAGAAGAGTGCATCATGCTCTTCTATACTAGGAATCTCCAAGAGTAACTCTTTGTTATGGTCAAGAGTCCCACATTGGATAAATAATGGGAGGGTCCTGGGCTTATAAATGGTGACACTGCACATCCCATCACACCGACCTTTTGGAGAGAGTCATGATCCCATGACAAGTGGTATTAGAGCCAATCCAGACCCGACTTCGATGTCTCACCAAGCACTCTGCGCAATGAGGTTGGCAGGGGCCCCATCTATGACGAGGGCGTCATAGCTAGGATCGGGTGGAGAAAAATGTCATGGATAAGAGTTCCACATTCGATAAGTGATGTGATGGTCATGAACTTATAAACGGTGGCACTGCACACCCTGTCAGACCAACCTTTTGAGGAAAAAGTAATGACCAAGTGACCCCTATCTTGCTTCTCTCATCCCAAAATTACTCTTGTCAAACAAAAATTCATCACCTTTCCGTCCCACTGTAAATTAGTTGAAAAAGTAGAAAATTTAATGAAAAATTGAAGTTCCCTATTAATTCCCCACTATAGTAAGTGGTGATAAAAATGGTAATTATCATTTTTGACATCTTCATCCACAACGAATTTTTTTTTTCATTTTTTTCCCAACTATAATTCCCCTATGAAGCAAAAAATACAAGAAATCATCATATATCTATATAACTATATATAAAATTGAGTGATAGCATATAGAATTGATATGTAGATGGCTTAGGTAGCATTGAAGGTGAAATGACGAGTTATTATTGGTTTAATTTGCCTTTCATTTACTAATAAAATTTATTAGTGGTTTTTTTCCACATTTAAAGTGCTCATTATTGCATGCATTTATATGCACGAAAATATTGATTTTCCTATTTTAAAAAATCACATTCATACCCAAGTTTCTTCCATTATTCTATCTATTAGAAATTGCTGAAAATTGAAACTAAGGAGTAAGACAGGATTTTTCTTCTTGGTGTAATTGTATCATGTGGGTACAACAAGAGTGAGATCAATGGGTGATATTTTCAAGTGGAATTTTATGTTGGGCTGGTAAAGTGTTATTGGTTAATTTTTTTAATTAAATATTTATTCTTATTATTTATGATTTAAAATTTAAAATATTTAAATGTTTTGATATTTTAATACTTTCTTTAACATTTTATTCGAAACTTTTAGTTCTGCTAGAGCTTTTAAAATTGGCTTAATCATAATAATTTCTAAAACGTGTGAGTTGCAATTGTTGTCTTTTTGCCTTGGTCATTACTCTATGATTTTGAAACAAATATTGATTGTTTGGCTTTTAAGTCTTGAAACTTATGCAAAAAAGTATTGTTTGTAATGATCCTTTAAAAGAACAAGCTATGCAATATTTATGTCATATGGATTCAAAAAGATATATTTACATATTATAATATTTGTAACATACAATTTCTTACAGAGGACCCACACCACAATATACAATCAAATATTAACGCAAATTAAAATTTTAAATATCAAATATCAATATGTATTCTCTCCATTATTACTTTGTAACCTCTCATTCTTTTTATTTTTATTGGGCTCACCCTTTTAAATTTTCATGCTATATTTTTCAAACAATTTAACTTGTAATCTCTCTCTTTTTTTTTAAAAATTATTCTAACCCTTTTGGATTTTCATGCCAAAAGTTTCTACTTTCCAAAAAATTTAATTCTCGATAAAATCTATTTGTTTTAAATATAGCATTAAAAAAACTCAAACATGTTTAACTATAATATGGAAATTTTTTTAAAATTTATTTATTTCATGATTAACACATTATACATTTGTACGAGCTTATAATTTTTTGAGTAATCCAATATTTATAGAAGAATATTTTTAAATGAGCGAGATAATGAAACACTAAACTCTTTATTATATTGTAGGATAGAGATATTACGCGTATAAATTAGAAAGGTTGAGTTACTCTCTTTTATGCCAATTTTCTTACTGGGATTCATCTTATTCCACTATTCTTATGGTCCTTTTTTTATTTTTTTAATATTATTCACTTGACTTTTATTAACAACGGAATTTTCTAATATATGTATATCAATTGATAAGAGAAAAAAAATAAAAGGTCGATAAATAGATAAACGATGAATCACACAAACACATTCACTAAAAAGGTAAATCAACAGCCCTTGCATCGCAGGGGTATAGCACTAGTATAATATAAAAGTGAATGAGTTAATATAGTGATGACATTTGTTGTGTTATCATTAGTCACTTAATTTTTAAATAAAAATTACGATTTTGTGACAACTAATAAATGATCATAGCCATATTATTAAATATAACATTTATTCATCAATATAATATACTAAATCGTGCAATTATCATTGGTTCTTTTTTACATAATAAAGTTAATTGAAAATCAAGGGTTATTAATCAGTATATCGACTTTTAATCTAATATAGTATATTGAAAGGTCATTAACAATGTTGAGTTGGAATGTAAAAATCTAATCATATGTAAAGTAATTTTATTCTGAAGTACAAAAAGAAAATATGTTTCTTATATTTTAAAAATGAACAAAATATCTTTATAGTTCTTTCATAAAATTTTAACTGATTATTATTTCTAATTAAGTAATAGAACTGAATCTTTTTCCTCCTTTTTTTTGTGTAAGTTATCGTATTTCAATCTTTTACTTACATTTTCTCAATTTTTTGTAAGATAACTAAATGATTTCAAATAAACAAATTTTTTGACTTATTTATGTTTTTAATAAATTTTTAAAATGTATATTAACTATAATCATACTAAGGATCTACCCTAGTTATTCATTTATTCTTCAAGAGACAAGGAAACGAATCAACCCAAAAAGCACGTGTGCAGGACACCCACCCGGATTCATGATTTTTTAAGGGGCCCAAATAGGGATGGGCGTGGGGCGGGTTCGGGGCGGGTTGAGCTATACTTGCACCCATACCCATTTTCAAAAGTTATACCTATACCCATACCCATATCCATACCCATACTCATCGGGTTTTGGATGGTTGTACCCATACCCATACCCATCGGGTTTTTCCGGTTTACGGGTTTTATTCGGGTATATATAGAGTGCGCAAAGTGTCACCCATATTTGCATACACGGTATATTTGATTGGCAATTTCAAGCAATGCTACTAAAATTTATGTCGGATAAACTCATAAAAGTTAAAAATATAAAAAAAGTTAATTTTTCATTTCTACATAAATAAATAATATACACTTAGAGTTTCATGCCAAATATTTATTTTTGAATTTTACCGTATTTTGGTCGCGTTTTACTAGCAAATCGGGTACACAATCGGATACGGGTTTTAAAAATCCATACCCATACCCATACCCATTTTCAAACGCAATACCCATCCCCGCCCCATACCCATTTTTTTCCAAATTTTCGTACCCATACCCACTATAAATTAAGCGGGTTCGGGGCGAATTTTTCGGATTCGGGTGCAACTCCCATCCTAGGCCCAAATCCGCATTCTCCTCCCTCCACAACCACCGTCTCTGACATTCCCAAATACCGGTTTTCCACCCACTCTCTCTCACTCTCTTTCGCCATGGCAGCGAGCACAGCTCTAAATCCCACAACCTCTTCTGCCGCAAAGCCTTACCAGTGGACGTCATTCAATCTCTCTCCTCTGCCCTCGAAATCCCTGAAATTTCCCAGGAATTCGTCCTCTCGATCTTCGATTTCGTGCGTCATGACCACAGTTAATGCAACGGGTGCACAATTGAGTGGGCTCCATCGTCCTGATTCTTTAGGAAGGTTTGGAAAATTTGGCGGGAAGTATGTACCTGAAACCCTAATGTATGCACTTACTGAGCTCGAATCCGCTTTTCGCTTTCTCTCCAAGGACCCCCAATTCCAGGTTTCTTTCTTTTTTTCCATTTTCAATCAGTCTTGTTTTTCGTGATTGTTTTGATGTGAATGCTCTGTTATTTTTCTGAATGTTTGCTGGGAATGGGGAAAGATCTGGACTTGAATTCGTTAGTACAAGTAGTATGAGCTCTATTTATTGTGTATCATTTCTAAATGATCATCATGTTGGGGATGAAGCTCAGATATTTTGTTTCTTTTTAAGCGGTTGGCAAATTTCTCGGTTTGATTGGGGGCAACTGGAAGAAATTGATTATATGGATCATTTGGGTCACCATGGAAGCTCATTGTTAGGTGTAGTTGACTGGAAACTTCATGGGTTATGAAGTGACTGAAGTGGCCCAGGTTGAAAGATTTTAAGATGTTCTCTTTTGTGGGATCAAAATATTGATGCAAATGTTGGGTTTGTGATTGATAATTTGATGTGATTACAGTGATTATTGGACTGACGTTTTGTGTTGTATGCATTCTTTTGTACATGGGTTCCAAAAACAAAGACCTGTTCAGTTTAGTATTTGCAGATTTGGGAACTGGATATGCCTAGTTGCAATTTCTTCCGGAGTTTAGATTGCTGCAATGCAGAAGTCGTCTTTTGTCTCCTTTGTGGAAGAAACTTTAATAGAAAGATTGCAGGAAATTACGCGTTCTTTACTGTTAATCCATTTCTGCCCCCTTGATATGAAAAATCCAAAAATGAATTGCTTTTCAAAAAGTGAAAGATCAAACAAGCTCATGTAGTGTTCACAATCTAGGAAGTTTTTCTTTGGATTCTAATTAGCTAGCAAGTAGCAAATAGAACAGATGAGCCCTAGTAAGTGAGAAGGGTCATCCCTTTGTGTCATGCACTGATGTGAAATATTTGCTTCTGTTTTTCCATGTATTGATTGATGTGCTTTTCATTGCAGGAAGAGCTAGATGGGATACTGAGGGACTATGTGGGCAGAGAATCTCCTCTGTATTTTGCAGAACGACTTACTGAGCATTACAAGCGTGAAAATGGTGAAGGGCCTGATATTTACCTAAAGAGGGAGGATCTTAACCATACAGGTGCTCACAAAATCAACAATGCCATTGGTCAAGCTTTGCTTGCCAAGAGATTAGGAAAGCAGCGTATTATTGCTGAGACTGGAGCTGGGCAACATGGCGTTGCTACTGCTACCGTCTGTGCTAGGTTTGGCTTGCAATGTATCATTTACATGGGTGCGCAGGACATGGAAAGACAAGCTCTAAATGTTTTCAGAATGCGTCTTCTTGGTGCTGAGGTTTGTTTCTCACAGCCTTTAGTGGAATTCTCTCTAACGTGTTGGTGCTTATGTAGCTAGTGGGATCATTATGGTTCTTGGTTGTGCTTATGCTTTATGACTGGTAAAGGGTACAATCGCCGTGTTGATTAGAAGGTGTTTCGAGGTTGTAAATAACCTGAATGCCTATGACCAACCAATAGTATTTGACTCACTACTTGGCTAGGCCAGCTCAACTGAGGTCAAGCGTCACTGTAGGTTCCTTGGAGAGTACCAAAACCACGACGGATCTCTCCTTTGCCTGCTGTCCATGTTTGTTAGGCAAATGTTTCCAGAAGTCTCCTACTCCTCCCATTTGCTATTTTTCGGCATCTTATAGAGTATTTCCCTGGCTGTTTCCTCTGCATTTCCAATTACTAAAGTCCTTTATTATTACTTGGATGTTTAAAAAAAAAAGGTCTTTTTTTCCCCTTCTCTCTCTTGGTTTCTTTTAGACAGTTCCTTGCCTCTTTTATCTGCACGTCCAGCCACATAAGTGAACGTAAATCTCCTTGGTACATATGCAAACTGTCATCTCATGCTTCAGAATGTCTTGCTTTGGAGGTCACTTCCTGAGCTTTGTATTAAAAGAAACTCATTTTTCTTCGAAATATCTGTGTTTTATAGGTCAGACCAGTCCATTCTGGCACAGCCACTCTGAAAGATGCTACATCAGAAGCAATTAGGGATTGGGTAACCAATGTAGAGACAACTCATTATATATTAGGGTCTGTGGCTGGACCACATCCATACCCCATGATGGTCAGAGATTTCCATGCTGTAATTGGTAAAGAAACAAGGAAACAGGCAATGGCAAAATGGGGTGGCAAGCCTGATGTACTGGTTGCATGTGTTGGTGGAGGTTCAAATGCCATGGGACTCTTCCATGAATTTGTGGAGGACAAAGATGTTAGGCTGATTGGTGTTGAGGCTGCTGGGTTTGGCTTGGATAGTGGCAAGCATGCAGCTACTTTGACAAAAGGAGAAGTTGGAGTGTTGCATGGAGCAATGAGTTATCTATTGCAGGATGATGATGGTCAAATTGTAGAACCTCATTCAATCAGTGCTGGGTATGTTCTTTCATCACTAGTTAATGTGGTTTCACCTTGTGCTCTGTTCAATGATCTGCCATTTTCTTCTATCTTCTTTCGACTTGCAGATTGGACTACCCTGGAGTTGGACCGGAGCATAGTTATTTGAAAGATGTAGGACGTGCTGAGTACTTTAGCGTCACTGATGAAGAGGCAGTGGAAGGTAAACTGATATATTTACTGTACATATATGTATGATTATCTTAGTTCTATATGCTTTTTCCTGCCGCTGTTGATATTGATTCTCTATAGCTGTTGTTTTTCCTGGGAAGCTTGATCCAACTTCAGGATCGCTTGCTAGTAAAGATAAGGAAAGACATAACAAGAGCATGTCGTCTTATGATTGTATCTTAATGCTCAAGGGCTTTCATTTCATATTTTGTGTATAAAAAAATGAAAGCACTATTGTGTGTTGATCCTGTAGCTTAAAGTAATCTCCCCAGAAAAAGTCAGCAATTTTGTGGACTTCAATATGTGCATCCTTATTTTGGTTCTTGACAATTCCCTCTTCATAACTAATGCCCCCCTCCACCCAATGAATCAACGAAAGGAAGGGGAAGAAGAAACAATGAGGTTGATAATGTGTAGGCAATGGTTTCCCTATATTCACTGTTTATCTTGCGTGTCCTACCCGAAGATGCCCATAGGATGCTGCTATCTCATATTAAAAAGAGTAGAGGATGCTGTAGATTTGCTTTTTTTCTAGCAAATATAGGCTTCGAAGGTCCTTTTGGTCTCGAAGTAGAATTTGTAGATGATGAATTGGCGATACCACAATTGTAACACCCCAAATCATACCTGTAGAACATGATTTTCTCCATTGAATTTAAATTCATGACACATAATCTCACGCTACCATTTTCTCCATTGTATTTAAAGTCATGACACATAATTTCACACTTTTTGTTTCATCATATGCTCTTTGCCTTTGACTTGATACCCAGTCAAGTGGGATGTTTGGATTATTGAACTTAAAGAGTAAGTTAGGGTGTTTGGTTCTTGTTGGCCTTGTCCTTTCTTTCGGATGGCAGTAGCACCTCGAGTCTTTATTTATTCCACTGTGCTAATTACTAGGTAATTGACTAGTTAGGACTAAACTAATGGTTATATGATTTGGAGTGTTACAGTTCACTAGTTCTCGAGTAAGGCTTTCTATCGCTTTGAAGAACATGCCTGCCTTCTATTGAAACTAGCTAGACTGCATAACAGCTGCCAATGTGGATGTTCAGAAAATTGGCGACTGGATCAGTGCTTCATTTTTCATTAGTTATCAAAGTTTCCAATGTTTCATTCGTTCATCTAGCTATGATTCCTTTACTTTCTGAATGAGTTAACATCTTAATTTGCATTTCATTATCATGGCTGATTCCGTGACGTTCTCAAAGATACTAGGCGGCTTACATCAAATTAAGCAGGCAACCAGAAAATCAATTATCTTATGCATCCTAGACTTCCCAAGTACTGTTGCCTAGTTTGTGTGTTTGTCTTGCCATAATGAGTCCATATTCAGTCTAATTTGGCACGCGGCGCTGAGTGTATGGGTTTCCTGCTTATTGCCTAATTTATCTACTGAATCCTTTCATGATGAACTCGTATTCAGCTTTCAAGAGATTATCCCGACTGGAGGGTATAATTCCGGCACTGGAGACATCTCATGCACTTGCGCATTTGGAGAAGTTGTGTCCGACTCTTCCAGATGGAACAAAGGTTGTCATCAACTGTAGTGGCAGAGGTGACAAAGATGTTCACACTGCAATCAAGCATTTGAAGCTCTGAATTTCTATCCCTCTCTCAATACAGAAAAAAAAAAAGAGAAGGGGGGGGGGTGAATAAAGATCAAGTGCTCTACTGTTGTTGTATGCCTAGAGCCACATTGTCCGAGCTCTGCTAGTGAACGACACTTTCTGTGTTGTGATTTCCATGCCAACTGTATTTGTTGCAAGCTGCACAGATGAGCGTTATGTCTTCTCCTTCTTTTTGTTTCTTTTGTTTTTTTCCTTTTTTGGGGGGTGGGGGGTGCTGGGGAAGGTTGGGGACAGGTTTATACATTCATTTCAGCCATTGTTAGCCATCCAAAATAGCTCTTTAAATACACAAACTGGTTTTGTCAATTGTCAGATTGGATACAACTGTATAACGTTGATTTATACCAATGCCGGTGATGTTCTCAGTGCAAATGGCTGATTGGTTTACGTATTTGCCTTGCTCTTGGCCGTTGTATGGATTGGTTAATGGTACTCATTGGCCCACAGCTCTGTGGTTGAGTTATGAGAATGTAGTACAAATGCTTTTTGACAGTTGACAGTAACCCCAAAAGCTTTGTGAACCGCTCATGTGATCATCTCAGTAGTACGTTACTACTTTTGTTAGAGCGCAATTTATTACGTACTGTTGGGTGGACAATTCAATTGTTCATTCGGCTCACCACGAGCCACAAATTATCTAGAAGGTGCTTCAATTCAACATTAATTATAATCAGTACTAATAGTAAGAATAGTGAGTAGTGGAGTGGCAAGGGTGTTTTACTCAAATTGGTGAGGTCATGGGGTTCACTTCTTGGTAAAAGCAAAGTCTGTTTTTTCAATTATTATTCTTTTCATCCTAAAAGTCTTTTAAGTACATTTCAAAAAAAATTCTAATTTTTTTTTAATTCTTCCATTGAAATAGTAAGGCACACACTTGTATTTACATTATTGATCTACGTTCACTATTTTTGTATAAAACTTCTAATTTTAAGATAAATATTAATTAAAAATTTGTATATTTATTATCCATATTTTTACTCAATAGAAGCATATAGATTTATTATAAAAATAAACAAAAATAAGAAAAAAATTCACGACAAATTTTTCTATGTATGAATACAGCATTAGTGAGCAATACTACATATGTTAGTGAACTATATAATATATTTAATGAGCAATATAGTGTTAGTAAGAAATATTTATATTATCTTTTATTATGACATAACTGCATTCATATTATACATATTTACTCAGTATAATACAAATATAATCCAACTCACTAAAAATATGTCATAGCTCACTAAATATAATTAGAATATGAAGAAAAAAGTATATGTGCTAGCTAAAATTGTGTACTGTATTGTTTGTTCTCTCATTTTTTTATTATGAATGATTAGTATTCCATGCTAAATCATATTGGTCACAAAATTCATTTTATAGCTCACCAAATAACTATCATAGCTCACTAAATAAATAACATAGCTCAGTATAGATAGCCAGCAAATAATATTGTCAAGTTCTTGGACTATGTTACAGTTCAACCATTTTTTACTATGACATAAAGGTGTTTGTATTATATTTTGTGAGTATAATAGAAATGTAGTGATTTAATTAAATATCATCCAACTCATTAAATATATGTTATAGCTCACTAAATATATGCTATAGCTCACTAGGGCCTGTTCTATTTCGCGTTTTAGATAGATAGATAGATACAAGGAGATGTAAGGAGCTGTAAGGAGATGTAAGGAGCTGTAAGGAGATGTAAGAAGCTGTAAGGAGATGTAAGGAGATGTAAGGAGTTGCAAGAAAATGTAAGGAGCTGTAAGGAGCTGTAAGAATAGATATAAGGAGTTGTTGAATTGTAAAAGAGTTGTATAGTATAATTTGTTTTAGATGAAAACTAATAATATTAAAATAATATACTTAAGAAACTGTATTTTGTATTTTTATTTTGTTGTTGTTGTTGTTATTATTATTATTATTATTATTATTATTATTATTATTATTATTATT
>JACYFF010031959.1:94318125-94433660 GCA_017589665.1 Selenicereus undatus
AAAAAAAGTAAATACAAAAAAAAATGAAAAATGAAAAATAAAAAAGAAAAATTTAAAAATTAAAAATCAAAAAAATAAAAGATAAAAAATAAAAAACAAAAATTTAACAAAATTTGGATAACTTCATAAATTATCACACATTAATTATATTCTCATTATTTTAACACATTTCAACCCACAACATAAAAAATATACCCATTTCAACCTACTTCAACCAACATCAACCCATTTCAACCCACTTCAACCCACTTCAACCTACTTCAACTCACCTAAAAAAAAAAATACCAACTTCAACCTATCTCAACCCACCTCAACCAACTTCAACCCACTTCACCCTTTTGACCCACCCAATTTACCCACGAAAAGAACAGACCCTAAGTAGTGACTTTGTGAGCCGACTATAATTCTGCCCTTTTTTCTTTTTCTTTTTTTTTTTCGTGGTTTTCAGTTTGGTGGTTGGGGGGTGGGCACTAAACCAAAGACATACCTATTCATATAATTGAATCTGACAAATATGAATTCTTAAGCCTCACTACTGCGAAGGCATACCTATTCATATAATTGATGTTTTTTCGCAATAAACACTCAGTTAACTCAAAACCAATAAACACTCAGTTTATAAAACCCTAGCCTACAAAATATTAAATGAAGGCAAGTCGAGAAGAATGTTTGGACCCATTCATCTCCATTGCTCATTTTGTTCATCCCAAATTGATTGTGAATGGGAGTAAAGAGAAGATTTTTAGGGTCTATTTGGTGAGAAAAAATGGAATGGAATGGAATGGAATCAGGACTTGAACTCTGGGAGGTTGGATATGGAACTTGAATCTTGAATTTAGTTGTTTGGTGAAAGTTGGAATTGAATCAAGTTCTGGTTCTTACTGTTTGGTGAACAGTTATGGAATGGAATCAAATCTATTTTTATTTTTGAGATGTTATATGTAATTATAGATTTTTTTTAATTTTTTTAATTTTTACTTTTGTTAAAAATAAAGTTTGACCATCTTATTAAATCACAAAATCAATACTAATTTCAATAAATCACTCACGAAAATTCATCATTAATTTAAACATATTAACACTACTATCCTTTCCTAAATTGTGGTCTCTCACATCTGCATCAAAATTGTTAATTTGAACATTATGATTAATTTGAACAAATTACTCATGGACCAAAAACCCCTTCACTCAATTATCAATGAGAGGATATGAACTATAAGGCTGGAGCCTAGAATGTTCATATTTTTTAATATATTAAGCTATTATATTTTTTAATTTAATAATTGCTTTTGTTTAGTTCAAGCACCGCCATTGATGCTATTCTACTCCTCCCCAGTGACAAAACCAGAAAGGCAGAAACCCAGCGGAAATGTAAAGTCATCGGTGCCACCGTTGTTGTCAGTGTCACCACCGTCGTCGATTCCGCCGCGGTGGCCGTCGCCGGATGCCATCTTAGTCGGTGATATGCATCCTGTAACCAAATTGTGAAACACAAGATAGATATGGGCAGATTCCCAAAAATCAGTTGGCGGTGGTGCACAGTTGCCGGAGGTCGGACTTGCCAGTGGTGCATAGTCGGCAATTGACAAGCTCTCTCTCTCTCTCTCTCTCTGATATCAAGGTTTGCGGGTCATGAGCCTTGTACAATGGCTGATGTTTTGAGAAATTATTTTTCCATTTTTTTTAATTAAAAGGTTGAACCCTGAGGGGTTAGGAACTTGAACCCCCTTGTAAGTGGGAGGATTCAAGTTCCTTTGTTTTGGAAGGGACTTGAAATCCCTAGATTTCAAGTTCCATACCCAAGAAACCCACACCAAACACTTGGGTGAGGAACTTGAAACCTTAGGTTTCAAGTTCCATTCCTTTTCTTCTCTCCAAACACACCCTTAATGAGTTTAGAACCTCCTAGGTTACCTCACTTTTTTTTCATCCCCAAATTGAATGTGAATGGGGGTAAAAAGAAGATATTTAATGAGTTTAGAGCCTCCTCCCCCTCGTTTGCATCCCCGGGACTTCACATATCCAAAAATAAATCAACTACCTCCTCTTTTCTAGGGTTGGCAAAAATCTGTTCGATCCGATTACCCGAATTTTTCCAACCCGAAAAAAATCGGGTACGATCACTAAATTTATGTCCGAATTTAAAGTTCGGACAACCGGTCATGTCCAAATTTAAATCTGGGTCGGGTTCGGGTTGTTCGAATTTTTGAACCATTTCGGGTTCGGACAAATTCAGACAATCGGACAACCGGGTTCACACATCGGATGACTATTTTTATATGTAATTTTAGTCCAAATTCTTTAGAAAATTTTATAAAAACAAATTCGGACAATCGGGTTTGGACATTAAAAAATTGGGTTCGGGTTCGGGTTCGGTCATACAAAATTTCGGTCAGAATATCCTAAAATCATATCACAAATTCGGACATTCAGACAACCGGGTTTGGACATTAAAAAATTGGGTTCGGGTTTGGTCACACAAAATTTCGGTCCGAATGTCCTAAAATCATATCACAAATTTGGACATTCGAACAATCGGGGACATTCGGACAATCGGGTTTGGACATTGGATATTTGGGTCCAGGTCCGGGTCTGGTCAAAGTGTTCGATTTATAATCCGAACAGGGTCCGGGTGTAAAGTTTTTATCCAAATGTCCGATTTATCCGAACCCGAATTGACCCGGACCCGAATTTTTGCAAGCCCTACTCTTTCCCTGCCCCTCCTTTTCTCTCAAATCAAGATGTTACACTAAACAAGGTTAACAGCAGTTAATTAAGCTCCTTTCCCATCCCATCCATGTGATTCTCTTTTGCTGAACTTTGCTGATTTCAGTGTTACTAATAAATTGCTTGCATTCTACTCTACTCACCTCATGTTCGATAAATTACTTGAAAGTGTGTTCTTGCATTTTTATTCGGGTTTAGGTAAATGTTGAAAGATAAAACCTTTACTTAGTGTGACTTAGTAGGCGATTGGAGTTTTAATAAGAAAATAATTAGAATTCTATTTGAATTTGAGATTGTCTATCTTGCATACTTTGACTTGGGTTGCAGTAATGAGCACCCTGTAATTCACGACCCCATCTCCCTCAATAGAAGTCAGATAGGGATCTTCTTGTGGAAAGGTTTATTCTGACCTAGACTAAGACTAACAAGAACCTCAGCAAGTCTATCAAATTGATCAACTTCAGGTTAGATGGCATGGCTTCCTATTAGACGACGATGGACAACTATATCACAGAGATAGCTCAACAAGTCAGCCATCTGTCTCGACCTCAAGGCATCTACCAAGCTAACCTGACTCCAATATCAGGGATCACATTAATGTAGTGTATGTTAAAGGTGAAGAGTTAGTGGAGAGCCCCGTGATGTCATTTAGGGGACAAATTCAGTTTCTACTCTTGCATAAATAGAGGGGCTGAAGTCAGGAGAGATCCTTAGTTCAAATGAGAAGGGCATCTATACGCCTCCAGTTCTACCCTACCAGCCATCTCTGCTAGTTCCTCATATTGTGGCATGATCCAAGCTTGAGCCCAGATTTGCTAGATTCCTAGATGCGTTGAGGAAGATTTATAGCAATGTTCCTTTCTTCGAGGCTCTCAAGGAAGCACCATTATACTTGAAAGTTTTGAGCAAGCTTATTTCCAAGAAGGGCAAGTCTGAGGAGGTCAAAATGGTTCCCATGGGAGATTTGTGTGGGTAGTTCTTCAGACTAAGTCACTATCTAAGCTGTAGGATCCTGACATTTTGTTCATCCCTTGTTCAATAGGGGGCTTGAAGATTGGGAGAACTCTTGGTGATTTGGGAGCTAGTGTGAGCTTCATGCTTCTCTTTTTGTGCAGGAATTTTTAGTAGTTGGACCCAAAGCCCACTAATATGATTATTCAATTAGCAAATCACTCCATCAGGCGTCCTGTAAGTATTTTAGAGGATACTCCAATTCAGGTGGGTAGGTATATTAGCCCATGTGACTTCGTGGTTATGAATGTGAATGAGACCTCTCAAGTCCCCATCATCTTAGGGAGGTCGTTCTTCTTAGCTGATGTAGGGGGGGGTCATTGATATGCCTGTAGGAAGCATCTCTTTTCAGTTATGTGGGGAGAGAGTTGATTTCTATTTCCCTCCACCCACAACCCTTTTGGTTCCCCCCCCCCCCCCAATTCCTACAGTTCATGAGGTTCTGGAGTCATTTCTGGGATAGAGGCATTTAATGGAGATGTACCCCACATGAGGTCTTGTACCCATTTTGATTCCACCGGTCTTGACTAGTTTTGGAGGCGCTCGTGTTTGCCCCATGTAGGTGGTGGATACACCACTATTCAATGTCCTAACTCTTTCACGTCTCTCCTTCTTGCCGTCATTTCCCGCCTAAGGTAAGGGTAAAGCCAGTGGCCTAAAACAATCGCTTCTTGGGCGGCAACTCAAACATTTAATTGCTTTCCCAAAAAAAAAGAGAGAAAAAGAAAGTGTCACTCCTTCTCCTCCCCCTCATCCGCTGTTTCCCCTTTGCAGTATAAAGTGTCTTCTCTTCCTTTATTCCTTTGTATGTTCTTTTCATTGAGTATAATGAAAATCTCAAACATGGGGGGATGAGCTTATAACCTTTTGGGTGAAATTGTGGATGTTGGGAGTTGATTTGGATGACATCTCTTGCATTGGCAACATGCAACTCGGATTTGCATATGAAAATAATCTAAATACTAGTTAGGTCCAAGATTGCTACTCTTTTAATTTAATTGGGCTAACCCTTAAAAGTAGGTAGTTAGAACCATTAAACTAGCCTTTGATCCTTGAAAGAGGACTTGGATGGTCTAGATGGTGCAAGCGATCATTCATAAATACTTGCATAGCTTGGTAGGTTAAGGTTTGTCTAAATTTAGGACATATTCTTTTCGTTGGTAAATTAGGATTGATAAAAGGGTGAAGTTGGTTGAGTTAGGTTGAAATTGGTTGAAGTTGGTATTTTTTGTTGAAGTAGGTTGAAGTGGGTTGAAGTGGGCTCAAGTTGGTACAATTTTTATATGATATGTAAAATAGTGAGAATAAAATTTTGAAGGAGGTGGGTTGAAGTTGGTTGAAGTGGGTTGAAGTTAGTTGAAGTTAGTTGAAGTGGATAAATTAAAAAAGACCAATTAGAACAACAGGCCCTTATTTGTTTATTAAGGGTCTGTTCTTTTAATTGGAAAATATGGGTTGATAAATGAATGAAATTGGTTGAGATTGGTAGAAGTGCGTTTAAGTAGGTTGAAGTGAGTATTTTTGGTTGAAATTGGTTGAAATTGGTTGAATTAGGTCGAAGTGGATTGAAATGGGTTGAAGTTAGTTAATTTTTTTTTTTTGGTATGATGGGTAGAAGTTGGTTTAAATAGTGGGAAATTGGTTGAAGTTGGTTGACGTTGGTTGAAGTGAGTTGAAGTGGGTTGAAGTGGGTATTTTTTTGTTAAAGTTCGTGAAGTGGGTTAAAGTTTGTTGAGGTTGGGATTTACCAACGAAAAGAATAGGGCCTAAGTAGTAAAATCACAACTCAAGCCTCCTTCTATTGGTTTCTTAGTTGGTTTAGTTTTTATTAGTATATCACCTACAGATTTACCTGCCTTGACTACTTGAGATAAATTTTGATACTTGAAAACTTGATTCCATATGGATATGACCTATATTTACCAGTTGTTAGGTACAACTACACTATGCACTTCTAGTATTTTGACACAACAATGTGTAACAGATGCATAGCTCCTATATTTGTAAGAGAACTATCTTGGCCTCCAAATTACTCCATTGGACATCTTCTATAATATTTATTTTCTAAATAAAATTTTGGAAATAATACCTTTGCTAATGTTGCTAGAATTTTAGAAAATTAAATGTTCCATACAAAATAAAATCTTATAAAGATAAATTAAAACGTTCCAATACCAAAATATTCCAAACATATTGGGCAAAATTCCTACAAATTTCTTCCTGCACCAAATTCTTTACAGGCAATAACTTCTATCCACCAATCAAGTCACTGACTTTGCATGCATTTTAACTCTTCTCTACCCATCAATCAAGAAATCTTGATCCATCAACCACTAGAATGCGATGTCATCTTCAACTCTTCAATCTCTTGAAGATCTTGTAATTTGTCAATTAGTAACATCACTTAATCCACAGACAGTCAAGTAATCAACAACCTCTTATCGTCTCTATCGTGTGTTCCTTCCACATATCTCGTCCCCAAGTCGATTGCAACCAATTTTAACACCACTTATGAGAAAAGTGCTTGCATAATAATTGAGCAAGCTTACTATTAATATCGTCTAAAACACTTTTGAAAGCTAGAAATCCATGAGAAGCATTAGTACACCTTTTGGTTTACATCACATATGACCAATCCATGTAATTGGAAAAAAAAAAATCCTCAATAAGAAGGCATGAGAAGAAAATCCATTGCCAAAGGGAATAGGAAGTATCAATACATATATCTAGGGGTGTAAATGAGCTGGGTCAGGCTCAGGCTCGACTCGGTCAGTTAAAAGCTCAGCTCGGATTTGGCTCAGTGCTCGCCGAGTTTGAAAAGTCTCGGCTCGGGCTCAGGTGCATAATGCTTGAAGAGCTCGACTCGGGCTCGGTTCGGTATTCTTTTTTTTATTTTATTTTTTGGTTTAAAAGTTTTTGAATTTAAGTCTAAAGTCAAAGTTAAATTCTAGTTTTTACATTGGACTCAAGAAATAAGATTGGAATAAAATTTTGTTGATTCTAAAGGTTATTTCATACTTTCAATACAACTGTATAATAAAAAATAAACTAATTAAGCTAAACTGAGCCAAATCGAGCTGAGCTAAGCCTTGTTGGGCTCGGGCTTGGCTTGGTTTGCTTTTGAGAGAGCTTTGACCGAGCCGAACCCGAGGACTTGGTGAGCCGGCTCGATTTTGTTACATCCCTACGCATATTGTATTAATTGTAATGGTCGAGAGGAGTGATGTTCACCTAATAACAAAAAAAATAACATGCAATAATTGCCAATACGACAGCTAATGCGTGAACCAGAAGAGAAAACAAACCTAGGAACAAGTTCATTTTTCTAAAGAGTGGCCATACAAATAGGGCTGAGCAAAAATATTGGGTACCCAGTTTCGGACCCGGACCTAGTTGATCTGGGACTAGTTCTGAAATCTTGGAACTGGTTGCAACTAGGTTCGAAGCCGGATACTGAAAACTTGGAACTGAAACCGGACTCGTTACCCAGTTGCCCAGTCCAATCAAATTTTTTTTTTTTAAAAAAAAAAATGTCTGAGCGACCTGATTACCCATTGACATCAGGTGTTGTTCTTCCGATGCTGCCATAATTTTCTGCCACACATTGATATTACTAAATCTTTTTGTTAATGCATAACACTATGAGAAAATGGTATTTTTTTTATGCTTGGATAAGATGAAATGCTATTTATTTGTTAACCAATTGGACTTTAATGTATGGTAAATATTTAGTTGCCACATTAAATTTGAGTTTGAACGATCGATTGGCTAACTTGTTGGGTGTATTGGTTCTCTCACAAAGTCACAACCACAAGCCAAAAGTTTAAATAAAATGAAATAAAACAAAATAGGAAAAAATTAGAAATCGGGTACCCGATTGTGGACCCGATCTCAACCGGTTTCTGGACTGGTTTCAAAATTCTGGAGCCGGTTGATTGGAACTGGATCCATATTTTTGGACCCAGTTTCATGAAAATGGATCGGGTACCTAGCCCTGCTCAATCCTACATACAATGTTAGTGATGCAAAGCCAATAAAGTTGGTGGCATATTCGCCGGAATATCATTTCAATAATATACTACCAATAATTTAAGGATTATGAAAATTAAATTAAAATAATAGGGTTAAAAAAAATTAATGCCTAAAATCTAGGAGGTACTAGGTACAAAAACCCATATAAACATTGTCTTTGAGACAATATTTGCCTCCATTCTCTCCCTCAGTTTGCAAAGTGTTTAGGCAAATTCATCTAAAGAATACAACAAAGTGGTGAATGCTACATGTTGCACACTTGGGACATTCCTTCTCTCTTTTATAAACAAAGAGAATGCCTGTTGATCTTCCAGTTCAACGATTGCCACAGAATTAATTATTAATTTTTGAATTAATTTGAATAATACAAACATTTTGTTTTATATCTAGGTTAAATAAATTGTGAAAGAAGTTTGACAATTCATAATTTACTATTAGTTACACTCGGCAAAATGTTTCAAAATTCACTAATTACCGTCCATCTCCTAGTAGGTAGTGACATCGTGAATTTTGGCCTTCCGTTATTGCGTATCTATAAATCTCAATAAAGTATTTGGTGATCAGATAAGCTTAAACCAAAACTGATGTAAAGCTCAAGGGAAGGAACAGCTCTAGCCAATAAACAATGAGAACTTCACTTAAAAGCAAGGGAGCTCACGGTTTTAAGGTGGCACGGCCGTGCTATGAGGCACGGGTAGGCCGTGCTAACTTGCTGTTTGCAAGAGGCCGAAACTAGTCTCTTTGCAAGGTAGAAATTGGCTATGTGTTTGAATGGAAGCTAGACCAAAGGGGGTGGTTCTAGCTTGGAATAAACGTGAGTATGGATATGAGAAAGCTTGGAAATGGAGTGAAAATGGTAGAGATTCAAAGTATGGATTACTAACTCACAACTAAAGCTAGCAAACTCACTTTGCTTCTCCTTGAATCCGAATTGATGTAACCGAATTTAGAATAGACTAAACTCAATGAATGGATACAGAAACACCACCAAACATGAGTCTAGGGCCCTTAATCTTGAATCCACTTAATCAAGGTTAAGACTTGACTTGAACACCACCTTAATTGGTTTAATTAAGGATAAGCAAGCAAGGTTTGAAGAGAGAAAGCAATGGAGCTCTCAAACTAATTTTTGGTATAAAACTTGTGTTATGTCTAGCTATGGCCGTGAGGGGGCTTTATCAAACAGCAAGAAATGGCCAAGCTAGCATGTACACAAGCAAGCACACACCTCACCCGTGGCTTACTCTCCTTCTGCATCTCGCTCCCTGCAAATGTTGAAAGGTTCCCCTCGGTTTAAAGCTTCTATTTTTTTGATTGTATTTTGAGGTTGTGTTGTGTTTTCCAGTTAGGAAAGGTGTGAAGAGCCTAATACATCCGGTTTAAGCTACACGAAATACAAAGCTTGCTTAACTAATCTAAATACATTCAAACCTTATTCTAAAGAAATGCTAAAGCTGATTATACATTAATCTTACTCATAATCTAGCTTAGACATTCAGATTGTTGCTAATTTCCCATTGGACAGCTGAAAAGAGAACCATGCTTTACGGCTAGCCAATACCGTGCAAGAGACATCTTCATCAGCAACTTGCTTCTCATTGGTTGAGCTTACCAGGGTAGCAACCTATCATAGAGGGCCTTGGAATGTGTGCCAAGCCTTGGAAGGGGTGCCAATCCAGTTACTAGTGAGAGAGTCGAATGTTTTAACGTGAAGAAAACCGGGCTATGCAAACTGGGTTCAAAGCTGGTTGCTGGCCGGTTTTGGGACTAAGTTTAAGCTAGCAAAAAATGAGTAAGATTTGGTTTTCAGCCCGGGGGGGGGGGGTAACTTTGGGATGTGTATAAACCCCCCCCAAAAGAAATCAAGGTTATAGCTTGTGTAAGTAGGGTAATTAGGCTCAAACTTCCAACCGTGCACAGTGGAGCCTAATTTGATCGATTAGGAAAAACACCTTGATCTCCCATCCTCTTGTGTGCATGATTTGAAATCAATGCTTGAACCTGAAAGTTAACATCATGAGGATTCCAAAAATGTAAAAATATTAGAGTTAAGCCACAATATAGCTTAAGAAATGAGATGCACAAAACCGGACATTTTCTGGCCGGTTAGCCCGTTTGTGGCTGTTTGTTCTTCTTGCAAAATGTGAGCCATCTTCTTCACTTGGGACCTTGTTCTTGGATGTGTTGGACTTGATTCTTTATGGTCAAGGTCTTGGCTAGGTAGGATTCTATCATCCTCTCCTTGTTGGAAAGATTTGATCGTCAAATTTGGTGGGGAAGTGTCCGGATAGAAGGGGCTCAAATCTACCACATTGAAAGTGGCTGAAACTTCATATTCACCAGGTATATCAACCTTGTAAGCATTGTCATTGATCCTCTCTAAGACTTCAAATGGACCTTCAGCTCGTGGCATGAGTTTATTCTTCCTTTTGGAAGGAAATCTTTCCTTTCTCAAGTGGATCCATACTAAGTCTCCAAGTTGAAGTACAATCTTTCTCCTATGCTTGTTGGCTTGTACTTCATAGGCTGCATTGGTCTTCTCAATTCTTGCCTTTACCAACTCATGGAGCTTCTGAATTTCTTTCACTCTTGTTGCTGCATCAACATGGGGCTTTTAGTCTTGAGGCCTTGGAGTAAGATCATTGGGACTCAAAGGATCAATCGCATACACCATCTTAAATGGTGAAAGACTAGTAGCCTTGCTAGGAGCCTTGTTGTATGCAAATTCAGCATGTGGTAAGAGTAAATCCCAAGCCTTAGCACGAGGTTTAATCAAAGCTCTTAGGAGAGTGCCTAAGATTCGATTAGTTACCTCAGTTTGGCCATCAGTTTAGGGGTGACAAGTGGTCCTGAATAGCAATTTGGTACCAAGTTTCTTCCAAAGGGTAATCCAAAAATGACTTAGGAGTTTTGTATCCCTATCAGAAACAATGGACTTAGGAATACCATGCAATCTTGTTACCTCCTTGAAATATAGCTCGACAATGTGTGTAGCATCATTAGTTTTGTTGCAAGGAATGAAATGTGTCATCTTTGAAAACCTGTCTACCACCACAAATATTGAGTCCTTCCCTCTTTGGGTCTTAGGTAGTCCCAAAATGAAGTCCATGCTCCCGTCCACCCATGGTAGAGTAGGCACGGGCAATGGGGTGTATAAGCCATGAGGTAGGGTGTGACTCTTGGCTGCTTGGCACATTCCACACCTTCTTAGGATGTCTTGAACATCCTTCTCCATCCCTGGCCAGTAATAGTGTTCCCTTAACAAGGTTAAGGTCTTGGATTCTCCAAAATGCCCTGCCAAGGAACCACCATGAACTTCCCTAACTAGGAGCTCACGGGTGCTACACTTGGGAATACACAACCGTACTCCCTTGAATAGATAACCTTCTTGGATTAAGAAATCTCCCTTGGGGTGCTTGCTGCATGGATTAAGAAATCTCCCTTGGGGTGCTTGGAACATGCAACATAAAGATTCCCAAGGTCTTCATCTTTAGCATACAAACTCTTAAGATGCTCAAAACCAAGAATAAGAGCATCTAGTTGGGACATAAGGAGATGTCTCCTTGATTATGCATCCGCACCTTGATTCATCTTTCCTGACTTGTGCTTGATGGTGAAGTGGAATGACTGAAGGAACTCAACCCATTTAGCATGGTGTGAGTTAAGCTTGTGTTGGCCTTGAATGTACTTCAATGCCTCATGATCAGAATGAAGTATAAACTCACTAGCCACTAAGTAATGGCTCCAATGCTCTAGACACCGAATGATAGCATAGAATTCCTTGTCATATGTGGAGTATTTTCTTCTTGAATCACATAGTTTCTCACTAAAGAAGGCTAATGGTTTACCTTCTTGAGTTAGAACTCTACCAATTCCTACTCCAGGTGCATCACATTCAACTTCAAAAACTTTCTCAAAGCACAACAATACAAGAACCGGTGCTTAAGTAAGCTTCTTCTTTATGTCTTCAAAGGAAGATTGTGCTTTAGGATTCCATTGGAATAATGCTCCCTTAAGCACTTCAGTCATGGGGGACATGATGGTGCTGAAATTTCTAATGAACCTCCTGTAAAATGGAGCTAAGCCATGAAAACTTCGAACATCATGTATGCTTTGTGGTTGGGGCCAAGTCCGAATAGCCTCTATCTTCCCTTCATCTACCTTGATACCTTCTCCAGAAACAATGTAACCTAAGAACGCAACTTCATGAGTGAAGAAGGTACACTTCTTAAGATTACCATACAATCGCTTACGTTCCAGGACATGCATAATCTTATTGAGATGATCTTGATGTGTTTGCCCGTCCTTGGAATAGATTAGGATATCATCAAAGTAGACCACCACGAACTTACCAATGTAGGGCTTGAATGCTTGATTCATTAGCCTCATGAATGTACTGGGAGCATTAGAAAGATCAAATGGCATAACTAGCCATTTATATAAACCTCCCTTAGTCTTGAATGCAGTCTTCCATTCATCTCCTTCTCTTATCCTGAGTTGGTAGTAGCCACTTCGAAGATCAATATTTGAAAATACCTTAGAGCCATGTAGTTCATCTAGCATGTCTTCAAGCCTAGGTATGAGGTATCTATACTTGATTGTGATTTTGTTGATGGCTTTACTGTCCACACACATTCATTGGTTGCCATCCTTCTTGGGAACCACCAAGGCAGGTACGACACAAGGGCTTAAGGACTCACGGACAAGCCCTTTTGACATCAATTCTTCTACTTGCCTTTGAATCTCCATGGTTTCCTTTAGGTTCATTCTATAAGCTGGTTTATTTGGAAGAATAGAACCAGGAATGAGATCAATGTGGTGTTGGATATCCCTTTTAGGGGGTAAACCCAAGGGTATCTCTTTTGGGAACAAATGACAGAATGTTTGGATGAGTGATTTGGGAATGGGGTGAGTTGGTATGGGGGATTCTGGTTCATCTTGAAGGGTTAAGATCAACTCTTTAAAAGCCTTGAATTCATGATTAAAAGCTTTTAAGAGAGTTTCACTAAAGGTAAGTAAGCAACCAGAATGTTCATGGCCTTTTATGGGTTTGTTTTTGAGGTGTTCGGATGGTGACAATGGTTTTAAAGTGATCTTCTTACCTCCCTTAGACAAGGAGTATGTATTCAAGAAACCATCATGCAATATCTTTCGGTCATATAACCATGGTCTACCCAACAATACATGAAAAGCATCCATAGGTATAACATCACACCAAAGTTGGTATTGATAGCTCTTACCAATGGACAATGAAATAAGGCATCGTGAGTTGACTTGAAGCCCTTTGCTTTGATTCAGCCATTGTGTGTTGTATGGATGAGGATGGGCCGTAGCTTGCAATCCTAGTTTCTTAATCATGCTAAGAGAAACTACATTAGCACAACTCCCTCCATCAATAATCAAAGAACAAACTTTGCTTGAATCGTGCACCTAGTATGAAAAATGTTCTCTCTTTGTTCATCCTTAGTGCTCTTTTGGTCGTTCAAGACTCTCCTCAAAACTAGCATCTCACCTTCATCAGCTTCCTCTTCAACCTCCTCTTGACTATCCTCATGGTCTTCTTCGACTTCACCTTCAAAGTTGTCCTCCTTTTTCTTGCTTATCCACGGTCCTCCTCTCGGCCAAAGTGATTACCTTGCGGTTTGGGCACTCCGAGGTAATGTGGCCTAGTCCTTGGCACTTAAAACACCTTCTAGTGCTCATAAGGTTAGGGCTAGGTCGATTAGGGGGTGCTGGGGCCTTTTGTGGTGCTTGGGTTCTTTGTGGATTAAGAGGGAAAGGAATTTGAGGCTTAGGAATCGGTTGGGAACTCCCATTGTTAAAGGGTTGATTTTGGTTTGGGGGCTTTTGATTTGAAGGTTTAAAGGTTTGTCTATCTTTCTTTTGTTGTTCAACCTTGTGAGCTAGCGCACAAACCTCATCAAAAGTGGTATAAGCTTGTAATTCAACAACATTAGAATAGCTAGGTTCAAGTCCTCCCAAGTATCTAACTATTGTTTGCTCTTCTGGTTCTTGGAGATCACATTTAATCACAAGCTTTCAAACTCTCTAGTATATTCTTTGATCCTTAGATTGCCTTGGTTCAGATTATGAAGTTGGGAATAGCAATCTTGAACATACGTGGGTGGAAGGAATCTAGCCTTTAACTTGGTTTTCATCTTTTCCCAAGTTCTGATTTTAGCTTTTCGTTCCCTAACTCTTTTAGCACACAAATTGGTCCACCATAAGGAAGCATACTTTCGTAGTCTCAATGCCACCAACTTGACTTTCTTATCTTCTGGAACGTCCTTGTATTCAAATACTCTGTCCACCGTGTGCAACCAATCCAAGAATTCTTCTGGGTCTAACTTGCCTTTATATTCTGGAATCTCAACTTTAAAATTATTAGAGTTAGCTTGCATTCTACGTTCTGTTCGTGGCCTCCTCCATGGTTCCTCATCACTTGAAGAATCAAGAGTATGGCTAAAGACTTGCTCTTGCCCTCGTGAGTCAGAATAGATTGGTTCTTCATTCATCTTCTGCTTTTTCTTGAGAAAAGTACCCAATTTCTTGCGTAGGTACTCATTTTGTGCTCTTAGTTCTTGATTTGAACTTTTCAACTCTTGATTAGAAGAAGTAATTTCATGATTACTCTTCAAAACAGCATCAAGTTGCTCTTCTAGACTTAAACTAGTACTTTTGTTGTACTTGGTTTAAGTGAAGAACAAAATCTGATTGTGTTTGAGAAATGCAGAAGAAAGGAGCTTGGATACGTGGATTGAATACTAGGCCAAAGAGAAACTTAGCTCTGATACCAAATATGATGTAAAGCTCAAGGGAAGGAACAACTCTAGCCAATGCACAATGAGAACTTCACTAAAAAGCAAGGGAACTCACGGTTTTAAGGTGGCACGGCCGTGCTATGAGGCACGGGTAGGCCGTGCTAACTTGTTGTTTGCAAGAGGCCGAAACTAGTCTCTTTGCAAGGTAGAAATTGGCTATGTGTTTGAATAGAAGCTAGACCAAAGGGGGTGGTTCTAGCTTGGAATGAACGTGAGTATGGATATGAGAGAGCTTGGAAATGGAGTGAAAATGGTAGAGATTCAAAGTATGGATTACTAACTCACAATTAAAGCTAGCAAACTCACTTTGCTTCTCCTTGAATCCAAATTGATGTAACCGAATTTAGGATAGACTACACTCAATGAATGGATACAGAAACACCACCAAACATGAGTCTAGGGCCCTTAATCTTGATTAAGATACAGAAATCACCACTTAATCAAGGTTAAGACTTGACTTGAACACCACCTTAATTGGCTTAATTAAGGATAAGCAAGCAAGGTTTGAAGAGAGAAAGCAATGGAGCTCTCAAACTGATTTTTGGTATAAAACTTGAGTTATGTCTAGCTATAGTCGTGAGGGAGCTTTATCAAATAGCGAGAAATGGACAAGCTAGCAAGTACACAAGCAAGCACACACCTCACCCTTGCCTTACTAGTTAGGAAAGGTGTTAAGAGCCTAATACATCTGATTTAAGCTAAACGAAATACAAAGCTTGCTTAACTAATCTAAATACATTCAAACCTTATTCTAAAGCAATGCTAAAGCTGATTATACATTAATCTTACTCATAATCTAGCTTAGACATTCAGATTGTTGCTGATTTCCTATTGGACAGCCGAAAAGAGAACCATGCTTTACAGTTAGCCAATACTGTGCAAGAGACATCTTCATCAGCATCTTGCTTCTCATTGGTTGAGCTTACCAAGGAACCAACCTATCATATAGGGCCTTGGAATGTATGACAAGCCTTGGAAGGTGTGCCAATCCACTTACTAGTGAGAGAGCCGACTGTTTTGATGTGAAGAAAACCGGGCTATGCAAACCGAGTTCAAGGCTTGTTGCTGGCCGGTTTTGGGCCTAAGTTTAAGCTAGCAGAAAATGAGTATGATTTGGTTTTAATTGAGGGGGGATAACTTTGGGATGTTTATAAACCCCCCCCCCCCAAAAAGATATCAAGGTTATAGCTTGTGTAAGTAGGGTAATTAGGCTCAAACTTCCAACCGTGCATAATGGAGCCTAATCTGACCGGTTAGGAAAAACACCTTGATCTCCTATCCTCTTGTGTGCATGGTTTGAAATCAATGCTTGAACCTGAAATTTAACATCATGAGGATTCCAAAAATGCAGAAATATTAGACTTAAGCCACAATGTAGCTTAAGAAATGAGATGCACAAAACCGAGCATTTTCTGGTCGGTTAGCCCGTTTGTGGCTGTTTACTCTTCTTGCAAAATGTGAGCCATCTTCTTCACTTGGGACCTTGTTCTTGGACATGTTGGACTTGATTCTTCATGGTCAAGGTCTTGGCTAGGTAGGATTCCATCAAAAACTGCTTATATTAGAATAGGTATACCACAGTATCACACTAAATTCTAAGGACATAGACCTCATTGTGGCATTATTATGACTATGTGCTCATTATGGTTCCATGAATATGTACAAGAGTCAAAATCCTATAAAACTCCTGCTCAGAGCAGGACCAGGCCAACAATCATATAGGTGGAATACACAGCTTATTGTCTCGACAATTTTAGCGCTTAATTTATGACTTACATTAAGGCAATGCTTAGTTGAGGGGAAAATGATTTTTCCGAAAAATGATTTTTCAACGTAAATTATTATGTACAACCGGTTGGACAATTCATTTGCCCACCCGGTCCCACCTCCCATCTGTTATATGCGTTGCCTATTTGAACTTCCACTTAAAAAAAAAATCATTCTTCTCAATTTTTGAACTTGCCGTTTGCCGTTTTCAATCTCTCATTCTCGCACCCAGTGATCGTTGTTGCAATTGCTTTAGTATTCTGCCAGTTCTTCACGAAATGGTTGAATTTGATCTGAATGTTGCTATTGATGTTGAATCTTCATCAAATGCGATTTCGTCGTCAGGTTTGATATCGTTTTTTGTTCTTTCTTTTTGTACTCGTATTTTGAAGTTGTATGCGTGGATTTTTCATTAGTTAGTTTCGAGTTGTTTGAACTGGTATGCATTCATTGTTCTGGTGTCGTGATATGACATTATAATACAATTGTTATTGAGTGTGTTTTTTTGCGATTTGTTATTCTGTATTTTGGTAGAATGTTTGGTTGGTGGTGTTAGTTGTGTTTTGTGTTAATTTTGGTTAATATAGAAGTTTACAGTGATTTTTTGGTTTAATTGTTGAAGATTAGGTGAATTTCGGCTACTGACATATGAGAAGCGATTGCTTATCGTTATGAGTTTTTGGCTCACTAAATATAGTTGTTGACTCACTGGTAGTATATATTTTGCTCACTGAACATAGCAGTTTTTTGCTCACTACAAGTAATGTTTAGCTCACCAGGATTAAAGCGTGGGCTCACCGAGTTTGCATTATAGCTTACCATAAATGTTATGGTTGTTTTTCTATATGATATTTTTAGTTACACATGAGAAACAACAACTCACCAATATGTGTTCTGTGCTCACTACATATAGTCGTTGGCTCACTAATAAAAATATCTTAAGCTCACTGAGGTTCAGTTTGTATGCATGAATCCATGTATGCATGAATCATTTATTAGTTTCAGTGCACACGAAATGTAATTCCTATATTCAATTTTGTCCCTATCATGGAACAAAATCTGTTGCCTTCGATCACGCTACATAGCATTTTGTGCTCACTAAGACAAGTTTTTGGCTCACTGCACTGAAGTTTGTGCTCACCAATGTTGCATTATAGCTCACCACAAAAACCTTTTTGTTTATGCAGATGATACTTCGTTTTACACATTTACAGTAGATTGTTGCGTTGCTGAGACAGTTGATGTTGATGATTATGTTAGGATTTTGTGTAACCGTACAGGTGATTCAAAGGGCAAAGGGGTGGCTTCTGATGATTGTAATGGTGCTGGTGCTATATCTAACTATGTTGTGATTGATAAGGAGAAATGTGTAGATGGTGATGAGTATGTTGTTAAAGTAAAGGAATGTGAAGAATCAGAGCTCATTGGTAAAAGGGTAAGTTCTTTATATGCTGTATTCGAGGTATACAACGAGTATGCTTTTCGTAAAGGTTTTTCCATTAGGTTTGACAAGTTGCGAAGGAGAGAGGGTTCACAAGAGGTTCGTTCAATGGAGTTTTGCTGCAACAAACAATGTGTTCAAAGGTGTCCTGGGAAACAAGACAAGAAATTTACCAAATGGAGTCGGAAGTGTAATTGTAATGCTAGGGTTTTATTTTACATTGAACCAAATAGGGAATGGGTTTGTAAGAAGCATAATATGGTTCATAATCATGAACTGCTTTTGGAAGATGATGTGCATAAGTTGAGGTCACATAAAAAAGTCGAGAAGGCTCATGTGGACTATTTCCAAAAGATGAGAAGAAATGGTATGAAAGTTTTGCATGCATATCGTTCACCATCACTTGGTTTTAGCGAGAGAGGTGCGTACAGTATTGTTGCAAATGAAGTCAAGAGGACCTTAAATGGGGGCGATGCCAACCATTTGATGTGTGTTTTGCAAGCTAGGTGTGGTAATGAACAAGATTTTTTTTATAAGTTTAAATTGGATGCAGACGATTGTTTGATGTGCTTCTTTTAGAGAGATACACAAATGAAATGTGATTACATGTTGTTTGGTGATCTCGTTGTATTTGACACAACATATAGAACCAATCGTTATGAGATTATTTGTGCACCTTTTGTTTGTATGAATCACCATGCAAAGAATGTTATGGTGGGCTGTGGGTTTTTGATTTCTGCTGAAAATGCTTGGTTAGTTAGATTGTTTCGGTTGAAAGAAAAATGGTGTGCAGCCTATTGCAAGGATTTTTTCTCTTGTGGCATTTTATCATCACAAAGAAGTTAGTAGACAAATGCTTCTTTGTCAAAAAGAGTCAATGCCACTTGTGGTTTGTTTGATTTTTACAATATATTCTGTGACGTTGTTATTGAGTGGAAGATTAAGGAGAAGGACGAGAATGTGAAAAATAAGGATGGATTTTCCGAAATGTACTTGTCACATATTAGCATTCTACAGCATGCTTCAAAAATCTATACAAACAACTTGTACAAAGTGTTTGAGAATGAGTACATTAAAGGAGAAAGGTGTTGTCAAGATCTTCTTAGCTCAAGTCAAACGCCGTACGGTACAGAGCATGCATATGTTGTGTATGAGAATCGCCTTTCGAGGAAGTTTGGGTTTGTGGTTAGGTTTAATCTACCAGACCATAACATTGTTTGCGATTGTAAAAAGTACAGTAAAAGTGGTATTCTCTGCTGCCACTGCTTGCGTATTTTTAATGTTCATTGTGTGGCTAAAGTCCTTGATCAATATATTTTAAAATGGTTGACTAGGCTAGCAAGACCCCCGCGGGCTGTAGAAGAAGCTGTAAGCAGTAGTAATGCATCTAGTGTTCCCAGTTCTATATGGAGGGTTCAGATGCAT
Organism: Selenicereus undatus; assembly: GCA_017589665.1. NCBI lineage: Eukaryota > Viridiplantae > Streptophyta > Magnoliopsida > Caryophyllales > Cactaceae > Selenicereus > Selenicereus undatus. The sequence goes on from JACYFF010031959.1 coordinate 94,337,350, forward strand.
AGGCAGTTTGAGGCTTTGCTTCTTGCAAGTGAATCTAATAGTCAGGCAAGAAAGCTATGTGAAGATGCCTTTGCCAAGCTGAAGGGTGATGTTGGTTCTGTTTATGTTTCTGAGACTGAAAATGATCAATAGTCCAGTGGTGGTAACAAAATCATTGGTAACCGTAAAGGTTCGAGGAAGAAAGGTGAAAGGAATGTAAGGAAGAGGAGTACGATGGAGAAGATAGAAAACATTGTTAGATTAAGGAAGGCAAGATTTTATTCAAGAGATAGAGGAGTTGTGTCTCAAGATCAGGTAAAATTCTATTGATCAGATGATTTAATAATGTATATTTCTTATATTAACATCGTTTTGGAGTTTGCTGATTCTGCTGCTAATAGTAGTTCAATTAATATGTGTATTTGGCTCACTAATTATTTTACTACGCTCACTACTATATGGGCTCCGCTCACTAAATGTTTGGATTGGCTCATTGCGTTTTCAGTTCTAACACTGTTACTCTTACACGTTGCACTCACTCTATTTATACGTTGGCTTACTATATGCATATATATGTTCACTACCAATACGTTTTTTTTTGCTGTGGTGGTTTAGGTTGTTGCTGCAGGTTCGTCTAATGCCCCAGTTACATCTAATCCAGCGATAGACTTTAATGAAATGTATAGGGTTTTTAACTTGATTTTTTATGAAAGGTTGAGGCAAACAAATGGGGATACGATTCCTAGCAATTAGTTGAATCAATAGTATGACTTGAACAAATTTTTTTAATGTAAATCTGTTTCTTGATTAATAGTGGTCGAATGTGTATTCTTTACCATCATGATGTGTTTTTCTTTGAAGTTTAAGTAAATGATGCTGAATAATTTTGAAGGTTATAGTAGGGTGAATACTTTTGACACTTATAATTTGCTGCTCACTGATGAAGATCGATAGCTCACTAGTTTTATGTGTTAGCTCACTATTTTCCACAAAACTAATGTAATGTTTTTGATGATTTTACATTGTAAAAGAATAGCATTGCACAACAATGACATGTTGAACACTTTAATATTTGAGTTAACATTACAACGAAAATATCATTGTAGTTTGATTCTGCAAGCATTTATAGAATTTAGCATAGTAAAAGTTATAGCTCACTGAATTTTGGTACAAGCTTACTCCATTTGTATTATAGTTCACTGGAATTTTATATAGTAATCGATTAAAGATATCAAATAGTGAATGTTGTTTACTAGTAGTTCACCATCATTAAATGTATGAATAGTAACAGGCTAAGTTAAAATTAGTTTAGCTAAAAATTAGACTGTAAACATAAGTTTCTACAATGATTCTAAACTTAGTCACGATGTTTACACTTGAGGTTAGACTGATTTTGCATTCAGTTCTGCTTGTTGTTTATCGTGGAACTCTTTGGCGAGCCTCTTCACCCTATTTTTATATATGTTGTCTTCATTCTTGACAATTTCACAGCAGTACCTTGCGCGCATTAAATCAAGCAGATTTTTGTCCTACAAACGAAACCCAAAAAAATAAAAATAAAAATAAACCATTAATTAGTGTTGTATTTATGTTGAACATATTTCTGCAGAGAACAAATGTTTGGTAAACTTCATTTTTCTTGAAGCCACAATCCCATTTATCTCCTTGTCCAAAATAAGTCTCCATGTGCCTCATGCAAAAAATTCCACAATCTACGACATTATCTATTGTCCTACATTGGATTCACATTCGCACTGGTTTCATGTTCTTCACAATTTCATGTTTCGGGTGGCTAACACTTTCTTGAAGAAATCTTCCAAAAGATTTTGTCTATGTAAAATAAATAATTTTATTCAGCTCACTGAAAATGGGTATTAGCTCACCACAAATGTGCGTTGGCTCACCACGAATGTGTGTTGGCTCACCAAATATCAACATTAGCTCACTACATATACATATGAGCTCACCAAATATGGGTGTTAGCACACCAATATTATGTGTTAGCTCACCACAAATGTGCGTTGGCTCACCACGTACATGAGATAGCTCACCAATATTATGTGTTAGCTTAGCAATAATATGTGATAGTTCATCACATTTGTAAGCTCACCAGTTTTTTGTGTTGATGTATTATAGAGTAAATGATTCAATGAGCATTTGAACATACCACTAACAGATGGGTTTGTCCATATGTGGTTTTTTATGGAGCAGTGATGTGCATGTTGTCGATGATATCAAGTCTGTCCTCCTTCAAATCAAAGCAGAAGACGAAGAAGTGCTTCTTGTGACATACGGGGAAGAACACCTTGAAATTGGAGAATAATTAGTATTATACAATGTGATGTTTGTTATATACAAATAAAATGTATTGTATTATTCCTTACCAGATGCAATAGTTTTCCTGAGATCCATTTGTTACATCTCTGGAATTCTTTTTAAAGAATTGTTTCAAAGTCAATGAACCTTGCTTCCATTGATTTTGCTGGATTTATCGAGGGGTCCAAGGTTGACTGAATGTTTGCAGCAGTATAATTAATTGGTTGATTATGTGCATTTGTGTAAATGTAAAATAAGTATGTACTTACCATTGCATCTACTAGTGCAAAAAATCTTCTTGGAGATCCCTCACTTCTCTTTCTCTCCAAATTGTTGAGGAGAGCAGCACAAACATTGATCACCTGGGCATCAATGTATTCTCGTGGACGTATGGTAGACATGTGATAACAATATGCAACATGCATGTTGTTATCAAAGATTTTTTCACTGGTTCAGTAAGAAAAGTAAAAGAAAAAAAACAATGTAAGTTTATATTCATTTTATTTTAAGTGTTTTTAAGTGTGGTATGTGTCAGAGTTATGTGCTGACTTTGAATCAAGGTCCTGTGACGGATGGAATACATATTCAGCTACCATTCTCTCCTGGCCTGACAAATCCCCCATAACCTTGGTTATTCTCTCCACAAAAGGAGAGCAGAAGGGCTCTGTCATTGGGCCTTTGTCTCTCCTCAGTTGATGTCTGGGCTTCTTGCTGTGCTCTTTTCCTGCATATATAATATGAGTAAGTGCTCACCAAAATAGTTGTTGAGCTCACTGAAATACTTGTTGTGCTCACTATCATATATGATCTTTATAGTCACACATGTGATCTGCTGAGTAACACATGTGTTCTGCTCACCAAGTTATACTTTGTGCTCACTAGAATATAAGTTGTGCTCACTAACATATGTATTCTGCTCACCAAGTTATACACTATGCTCACTACAATATAACTTCTGCTCACTAACATATGTGTTCTGCTCACCAAGTTATACTTTATGCTCACTAAATTTTATCTTCTGTTCACTAATATATGTTATCTGCTCACCAAGTTATTGGTTATGCTCATTAATATATGGGTTATGCTCACCAGCTCACTCACTAACATATGTCTTTTACTCACCAAGTTATAGAGTATGCTCACTGAAAGTGAAAGCATGGTCAATGTAAATCCTCACCATCCTTTTTTCCCTTTTTCTTCCTTCCTTCTTCACTGCCTTGAAATTTCTGCTCTCCTTAAGTTATTTTCTCCTTTTCTTCCCCATCTGTTTGTGTCTCTGGAATTGGTGGTGGTGGTGGTGTGTGAGATGATTCTTGTGGTGACTGTGTCTCAAGGGTTTGTGAAGGGTGTTGTGGGTGGGAGGATAGTGGTGTTTGATGTGCCTTTGGAGGAGGGGAAGGTGGTGGTGTATGATGTGTTTGTGGAGGAGGGGAAGGTGGTGGTGATTGATTTACCTTTGGGGGAGGCGAAGGTGGTGGTGTCTGATGTCCCTTCAGAGAGGGGGGAAGGTGATGGTGTTTGATGTGTTTGTGGAGGAGGGGAAGGTTGTAACGCCCCCAATTTCTAATATCTGATTACTCTAACTTAACCACTCTTCTATTGTTAATTTGCAGCGGAAGACTTTTAATGCATATTGTTCATGGGTTCTTTTAAAGGTCGTGTGAGTCAATTATTGTTATTTTTGGGATGTAAACCCCAACACTTTGGATGTGTGATCCGTTGAGTTGTACTTTTCATTTCATTTCTACTATTGAACTGTATTGAATGAATTGCTCCGGGCGTGTGGCCTGTAGAGTTTTGGTCTCCGGTGAGTGGCCGTTGAGCTTGATTTGGCTTCCTTTTGTACTTAGTTTCAATGCAGGGATTTAATATAAGGCTTTAACCCTGGAAAATGATCAGTTTTCAGGGAAAACTCTGACCGTTTCACCCCAGAATTTTTTTTTTACAAAAAAACCTCCTAGCCTAAAGTAAGGAGGGCAGTGACATAAGAATGAAACCCAATGGTTTACACATTAGATTTACCAGCAGAACTTGAACATATACAAAAGGTTTTCACATATCATAGCTTAGGAAATATGTTACAGATCCACCTCATATCACACTATAGAACCAGTGCCCGTTCCTATTTGAGGTACGGTAACAGTTCTTTTAAAACTGCGAGTTTGGAGGACGAAACTAATCTTAAGGGGGGAGGCTATAACGGCCCGAACCTAATATGCATTTTAGTTACATTGAATCATCTTAACTACAAATTAATCAAGTTGGGTCCTGCATTTCAATTCAACATTTTCTATATATGTATACGTATGTGTGCAATTGCAGGTTGAATCGGCAGAGTGACCTCGAAATAGATTTTTGGTTACTCCAAAATAATTTATTAAAAATTCTAATAAATAATCGAACGTCTGTAAAAATGAAGATACCTTCTCTCAAATTTTACATCCAAAAGACGTAAATTTTACTTCAGTAATTTCAGCCCAAAAATACGAATTTAATTGTATATCTGTGAATGGGAAAAATAAACTAAAACAAAGTAGAATAGAACTAGACAATGATAAAAAAAGAAAAAAAAAGAAAAAAAAAAGAAGAACCGACTTAAAGTCGGATGAATACAAAAGAAAACCCAAGAAAATCTCAAACTCCCTCTCTGCCTCCCACGAGCATGCCCGACACCCTTCCCCCTCTTGTTCTCTCTCGCGGCCCGCTGGCTGTTCCGGCTCGCCGGCCGTCCATCAGCGCCACCGGCGCCTCCATTCCCGTTGCTGGCCGTTATTCGGCGAGACCACCATCTCCTTTCTCTTTCCCCCCTACACGAGAGCCCTCTGTCCCCTGTTCTGCTTCTGCTACACACTCTGGCCGAACACCACCTCCGTCGCTGCTCGTCCACTACCCAGATTGCCACCTATCGCCGCCTGACAACACCACCAGCCCTTTCCCTTGTTCTGGCCCTGCTTGGGTTGAAAGGTAACAAAAGCCTAACCTCTTCTAATCCGATTTTGATTGTCTTGCGATCGAATTTTTGTAAATAGTGCTGTTTTTAGTTTTAGGGAGTATTAATTTGAAATTTCTTGGCTTTATTTGATGCTTTGATTGTGCTGGACATGTTTGAGGTTGGAAGTGAGTACAGTATGTGTGTGGGTTGGAGGTTGAAGATGACTATTAATTTATTATATTGACTCCATAGTGGTTAAATTGATTTTAGTACGTACTGGGAGAAAATTAGCAAGATGTCTCTGTTGGATGCGTTGGTAACATTGCCATGAATATGGGAGTTTTAGGGTTGTGATTTGAATAAAAGTACAAGCTTGATTATGGTTGGTTTAGTGGCTTCAAATGAATTATAACGAATACTTGAATGAAATTAATGAAGAATTTTTGTGTTAAATTTATGTATATGGGATGTGTGTGTTATGATCATGAGTTGGCTATGAGAGTTTAGGCTTGGATGTGAATCAAGCTTATTATGTTGATTTAATGGTGTTAAGTGGATTGTAATGTATGCTTGAGTGAGGTTAAATAGAAAAACATGTTGCTTTGAGGCTAAAGTATAAGTGGATTGTAATGTATGTGTTGGATTCCTTTTGTTGTCAAGTTTGATGGTTTAAGATTAGATGCTTGTATAAGATTTAATTTGATGTTATTAATTCACTAGTATTTAAATGAGTTGCGGTACAAATGGATATATATATCTCTGGGGTATGTAAATGTATACAATGAGCTTTATTTCCAAATGACGATAGCGAAGAAGAGGAGGGGAAGACAATGAAATAATCTTGGGTGTTTGGAACGAATTGTATCTGGTGTATGAGAGTTGGAGCTTAGAGGTAAATTGAGCTTGTTATGATGATTTAATAGTATTGAAGAGAATTGCAAATATGTGAATGGTGATTAAATAGACATGAATGTGTATGTAAATGTATAAGGTTAATGAGTTTAAGCATACCATGAACTTTGTGGACAAGTGAGAAAAAAAATTGAAGGAGTTTGGTCACTTTGAGTATATTGAATGTGTGAATCTAGACTTTTTAACACCGAGCTAAGGATGTTTAGAGTAATCCTAATGAAAATTTGATTGAAATTAATAGACTACCCATGTGTTGGAAATAGGGTAAACATGAATTTGGTGGTTAAGGGTTTTCGGATGCTGTTAATTGTGCTTATTTTAATTATGTTGCCTTATTAGTGTTTAAATGAGTTATTGTGTTAATTAAAGACAAATGTATATACGTTGGAGGTGTTCTGTGAGTATATGGTATGGAATGAAGGTGATTAAATGGTTGCTTGTTTGGTGTAATATGGGGGTTTTAGAGGTGTAATTCGAATAAACATACGAGCTTGACTATGGTCGATTTGATGGTATTAAGGACTTTAATGAATAATTGAACAAAATTCATAAGAATGAGGTGTTAGACAGTTAAAAATTGGGTGTGTTGTTGCCGTGAGTACGTGATACAAGGTTCGATGCCGGGGTGCAACTTAAGCGTAATTAGGTTGCTTTTAATAATATTTAAGTGAGTCTTTGATAGTATTGATAACAATGATTCCCAAATGACATTGGCATTAATATTGCGACCAAAATAAACGATAAGTAACAAGCTTATACCAATAACCAGAATAGTGGTGGTGATAACGTTGCTGCTTCAGTACGTGTTTATAACATTCATTAAGCGAATGTTAGCATAATGAAGGAAAGGACTGGAAACAAAATAAAATAAAATCAAGTTAATAATTTTTCTCATGCTAATGATTAACAAAGAGCTCAAGGAATTTAAATTATTTATTAAACCAAGAAATTCAATCAAATTTCTTAACCTGGCACTAATCAAAAGAACAATTACATATGTAAAGCAAGAGTGAGGCCACCTCTGTCGCTTCAAGCTGCCAATGCATGTTCTCAAAGGAGAGAGAATTTCAAAGACCAGGTACGTACATTGTCTGTGTTCTTCAAAAACTCACATGTTTCTCAAACTATGCAAGTTCAATATCATAATCATATAATGAATCATTTTCACAATGTTTTGTCACATCAACAAGTGGCCCCACCCAATGACCAATCATCAGGGCTTATGCCCATCAATATACCCGCGCGCGGCATCAACCCAGGCTTCTCGATCGGTCTGGGGGGTGAGCACCTAAGTACGATCGTTTCAAGACATACGTCGATCAAGGGGTTCACTTTCAGATAATAATCTGCAAATCAATTTTACTTATACATTCTCTCTTTCCTGTTTGCAAAACAAAATGTTTTGAAATGCGGCCGACCCAACTAATTTAACATAAAACTTATTTCACTGCATAGGAATGTACTTGTTGAGCTTCAGCTCATCATTTGAATGATTTCATGTTTTATGTTTTAGGTAGGGGAAGTAATGAACAGTCGTCCTCCTGATAAGCCGGAAATAGCAACCGATGGATGCTCACTGAACGTTAGCTAGTCAACGCTCACAGTGATAATAGGTTAGTATCTTGGAGATTTTTTATTGTTATTCTTCGGAAACCTGAGGATAATAATGTTTAGTATTGATACACTAAGTTATCATGTGTATTATGAACTGTATAAGTAGACAAATGTTTATTTTGGGCAATTCCAAGGTAGTAAATAGGTAGCCTTGTTCCATTCCGGAACGGCGGTAATGCCTCCAATCAAATTAAAAGTCTTCCGCTGCAAATTAACAATAGATAAGTGGTTAAGTTAGAGTAATCAGATATTAGAAATTGGGGGCGTTACAAAGGTGGTGGTGATTGATGTGTCTGTGGATGAGGGGAAGTTGGTGGTGTCTGATGTATCTCTGCTGTGGTGGATGGTGGTGGTGCTTGATCTACTTTTGCAAGGGGGGATGAAGGTGGTGTGTGAAGTGATGTTAGTGCTGTTGGTGTTGTAGTAGTTGGGCTTTGGCTCTCATCAATGAGCTTAAAAGTTGGCATGTCATTGGCACATTGCCTTGATGTAGGAACTTTGCTGTTGGTGCTGTTGGTCTGTTGGTGCCTTACAAACACATTCTCCAATTCAATTATGGCCTCAAGTACAGAAGCTCTGTTCCACCATTCATCATCTTGACTGAATGATGGTATCTCAGCAATTTCATTATGCTTTTCTCTTTGGGTCATTGGTGGGGATTTGGAGATTTGAGCCAAACAGTAGGAAGTGAACATGCTTATGGCCTTATCTCTTATTTTCTTGAGTGCTTCATTGTTTTGGTACCTCTTTGATAAGTAGTCCATGAATGTCCTGTACCTCTTGAATGCACTTGCTAAAACCTTTATTACTTCAGCCACTTCTTCCATATCTTTCTGCAATGTGGACAACATTCAAGTAGTGTAAGATATTAGATATATATTTGATGAAAATATTTCATTTTGCTTGATTGTTATAAATGAGACAAAGAAATAAATGTTACCTCTAACTCTGATGGTTCATCATTTTCTGGTAAGATATTTTGATGTTCTTCTTTTTTGTGGCTGAGGTTTCTCTGTTAGAGGTGGGTCAACATGCACTTCCTTGGGTATTTGTATTGGAGGCTCCACTCTACCTTTTCCAAAGCCCTTTGGCGCTTCTGTTCCAGCAGGTTGATTGGCTTTTCTCTCTTGTCTGACTCTTTCCCTTAGCTTTTCTGTTGTCCAGCCCTTGATTGTTGGAAATTGCCTCTAAATAGTCCTTTTTGTCAAGAGAACCCTGTCAAGATATAGCATCTGCAAGAGAAATGTTCTTTGTAATCAGTCTTTACAGCTCACCAAAATTTTTGTTATGATCACTAAAATACACCTTTTGCTCACTACAATGTATGTTGCGCTCACTAAAGTATATCCCATGCTCACCATGACATATGTTAAGCTCACCAAAAGTTTTGGTCTGCTCACTAAAATACATCTTCTACTCACTATAATTTATGTTGCCTGTACTGAAGTATATGACATGCTCAAAATGAAATATGTTTAGCTCACCAAAAGTTTTGGACTACTCACTAAAATACATCGTCTGCTCACTACAATGTATGTGGCGCTCACTAAAGTATATGCCACGCTCACCATGACATATGCTAAACTCACCAAAAGTTTTGGACTGCTCACTATAATGTATGTTGCTCTCTTTGAAGTATATGACATGCTCAAAATGACATATGTTTAGCTCACTAATTATATGTGTGTAGCTCACCAAATATGCGATTGTACTCACTGAAACCATGATATTCTGATATAGTATAAAGCACTTACCATCAAGAATATAATAGGGCCATCGAAGTTTGAAGTCCTCTTTTTGACAGATTCACATAATTTGTCAATGGTGTACTGACACCAATCAATTGATGCTATGTCCTCAACATGAGCCACATTCTTAGCAAAATAGAGTGAACAATGTATGTTCTCTGAACCGTTGAAGAAGCATGATACCATGTACATTATAAAGCTTCTTTTGAAACTCTCCCCTGCATCAGTCTGGTTGAGAATGCATTGTGGCATTTGGCTCAGTTTAGGGGTCTCATCTTGTAGATTCCAGTCTTTTCTCCATGTATCAAGGACTTGATTATATGTGGCATCTTTGGGCTTTTTCCCATAATACTCCTCAACTTTCTTTCCATCAATGGGGAATGCCAATGTGATATGCACATACATTGGTATAATCTCAATCCTTTTGTCTTGTGATATGTACAATGTGACTGAGTATGGATCAAACCTGTCCACTAGCCATTTTGCATAAATCCCCTGGCAATTCTGTGACCTGTAAGTGCGGGAATCCTCCAAACCCCATATCTTGTATTGCCTCTGTCTATGCCTCATTGAAGTGAGCAATCATGCCAACAAACCCTGATGGTGACATTCTTGATTGAAAGATCTTCTTGTACTTTGTGTCCCCCTCTGTAGGCTTTGGCATTGATTGCACGGACTTGGGGCCTTCAACAGGTACAACAGCACTTTTTTGGACATGCTGCTTCTTCATCAGGGATTTATTTTCCTTTTCACGCTTTGTAACTGAGAGTTGTGCACTCTTTATAGGAGGTTTAGGACTCTTTTTCACATCTTTCTTCTTCCTGGGTTGTGACTTAATACACTTTTTTATGCTCGATTGCATTTTCTTTGGCTTGGACTTTGTTCCTTCTTTTATCTTTTTTATTCTCTTAACCAATACTTCATCATCAGAGTCTGATTCATCAACATGTCCAGAGGGAGGCATTTTGTAAGTGGTGTCCTCCATCGTGTCATCTATTTTCTCAGAAAGTGGTTGATGACTGTCAGTTATGGTTTTTTCAGAGCTTTCTTGTGCTGTGTTTTTGCTATGCGTTGTTTTTCTTTTTTTCAGCACGAACTTTAGTCTACTACCTGATGCTGTAGTGCCTGGTTGAGGTGGGTTTGCTGGTCTCTATTGCTGTTGTCCTCCCTCTTCTTGGTGAGTAGGCTGTGATGATTGTCCCCCTTTTTGCTGGTGTTTTTGTTTATCATCTGCTGTGGGAGCTTTTGGCTGTTCATCTTTTGAAGTAGGTGGAGTACAAATATTTCTGTTTTTCTTCACTTCTTGTTTCAGCCTTCTCTTGGTTGCAATAGTACTTGTTGAACTTGTTTTCCTAGCAGAGGTTGTCTCTATTGCGGTGGATAGGGTTTGCTGATGCTTTGGTTGAGCTGTGTTGGTTACCTTTGCTCCAGCTGTACATGGGATATTGTATAAGTGAACAAGATGTCTATGTAAATAAATGTGTAATGTTTAATGTAAAGTGTGTCTCAACATATATATTTCAGCTCACTAAAATAAAAGATATGGTCACCAATATTATAAGTCAGCTCATTAAACACAGTTGTCTGCTCACAAGAATTATGTGTGAGCTCACTAATCGTAGTTGTCTGCTGAGTATAATTATATGTCAGCTCACTGAACATAGGTGTCTGCTTAGTACAATTGCTGGTCAACTCACTAAATATAGTTGTATACTCATAGCATTTGCTTATTATCTCACTAGACATTTGTATTGGCTCACCAGCCCATATGTCAGGGCTCACTATTTGATAGGTATTAGCATAGAATATAATGTATAAATACCTTGGCCTGACTTGTGAGGAATATCATCTTGACTTGTTTGATTTCTTTTGATTTGATCATTTGGGCTACAATAAAAAAGGAAAAGAAAATGTTAGCGCAGTGGACTGCACTGTGTTTGTTTTTCATGTATTTGAAGTGGTAATTACCTAACGTTCACTTGCTCACTTGAGATGTCTCTGACAATGTTCATGATGATGTATTTAGGGCTTGTGATAAACGCTTCTATCTTTGACCTATGTTATGAAATATTATTGAATATTATGTTAATATTGCAGGAAATGTGATAGCACACTAGAATAAAAGGTACTCTCGCTAACAATTTAAGGAAGGTAACACTAGGATGTAAAGTAAAGTCACTACATTATAAGAGAGAAGTCACAATAGGATGCATATGTTGTCATGGCTCACTATATTCAAGCCATAGCTCACTAAAATATATAGGACAACTCACTTGAGCATGCATATATTGACAAGCATTAGCAGATAATATAAAGCTCACCAGATGTTTGTCATGGCTCAGTATATACAAGCATTGGCTCACCAAGCATGGCACACTATGGTCTAAAGGAAATGTGACTATATTATAAGATAGATGTTAGTATAGGATGCATATGTTGACAGGAACTAGCGTATTATTCACAGCTCAACTACAGTTTTGTCATGGCTCACTAAAACATATTGCACAACTCACTTGAGCATGCATATGTTTAAAGACACTAACACATAATCCACAGCTCACCAAATGTTTGTCGTGGCTCACTATATACAATTCTTGGCTCACCAAGCATGGCACACTGGGGTGTAAAGAACAGTTGACTATATTATAAGATAGATGTTAGTATAGTATCCATATGTTGACAGGAACTAGCATATTATTCATAGCTCACTATAGTTTTGTCATAGCTCACTATACTCAAGCCATAGCTTCCTAAAATATATGGCAAAACTCACTGGAGCATGTATAAGTTGACAAGCACTAGCACATAATGTACCGCTCACCAGATTTTTATCATCGCTCACTACATACAAGCCTTAGCTCACTAGATTATAACACACAGCTCATATATTATAAGATAGATGTTAGTATAGGATCCATAGGTTGACAGGAACTAGCATATTATTCACAGCTCACTACAGTTTGTCATAGCTCATTATATTCAAGCCATAGCTCCCTAAAATATATGGCAAACCTCACTTGAGCATGTATACGTTGACAGACACTAGCACATAATGTACAGCTCACCGGATTTTTGTTGTCGCTCACTACGTACAAGCCTTAGCTCACTATATTATAACACACGGCGCACTGTAGTAGACATATATGTACAAGAACAATCACATAATTCACAGCTCACTAAAATGAAGATATGGTTCACCACAATACAAGGTACAACTCACTATTAAACAGAACCCTAATAGTTGAGGTAAAAAGTGTCTTAGATGCATTAGTGAACATCAAAGTAAACGTGTTCATTGTAAATTTGCAGACAAAATGAAGAACAAGCACATACGGCTCACTAGTTATGCACTTTTGCTCACTAACTTTAGGTTTAAGAAGTTTTCAGGTTGTCAACATACCTCTTCTGATGAGTTTTGTTATGCATTAGTAGCACATCTCTTCTTCGATACTGATGATTGTTGAGCTTCCATTTGCAAACATTTGAAAAACGCGATAATGAGTGTGCGATTTTGTTAAAACCTAGAATGCCAAAAGAATTCATTGTTTTCTTTCGATCATGCCAATAAATTTCGAATTTGCTAAAACTTACCTCGATTTTGTTTGCTTGAAACTTCAGTGGTGATTTTGTGAAAGTTTTTTGAGAAAATCGGTGAGTAAATGTAGTAGATTTTCTCCAATTGAAGCACGAAGTTGAGTGGGTTTTGGGAGAGAGAAAGTGAGGGAAGTTTTTGGATCGTGGTGTTTTGAACTTGCAGCAGTTACCATACTTTGTTTTATTATTATTTTTTTTAGGCGGCGGGTTATTCACTTTTTGCATGTTGGGGCGCCAATTAGGCAGTGGGTGGGTGTTAAGTCAAAAATCATGCATTGTTTTATTAAATAATCCGATTGTATTATATATAGTACTTTGTCTAATTTACCTTATTTTATATATTTTTCAGGTTAAGCATTAATAAAATAAAGAGGAGAAGAGAAGACGTTGAAATTCGGATTTTACATTCTAAGTTATTAAGACGGTCCAAAATAATGAATTATGAAAAATATTATTTTCAAAAGAATTTATTTGGACTTCGCCTATAAGCTTACTATTCCTAATTGAGGAAAAATTAGAAGACTTGAAAGAGAAGGAGCCCAAAGAAGAAAACCTGGTAAAATAACACTATAAACCTACCTCTTTTTCTGATAGGATCGAAAATATGTCAAGAAATATTGTGTGGATATTTTTATCAATATTATAGTACTCTATTGGTGCTAGAATTGTAAGTTGCCAAAGTCATGTCTTGCTTAGCCGCCAAGGACTAGGGATAGTATGATTAGCAAACACATCTTCCTCTTGTATATATATATCGTGACTATGCATGGTGAAAAAAAAAAGGAGGGGGACGGAGACGAATTACCTAAGATTTCTTGCCCATAATTATTTTGCTTTTTTTGCATCTTCTCTACTCATCTCTCACGTTACTCCACTTCATCATCTCACACCCTTCCCCTTCTCACTTAATATCATCATCATATCCCTAAATATCATAATCGCCGTCACGCATCATCATCATTCATCATCAACATCAACGGCTTTCACACCATTATCAAGTAATATTGTTTTGTTTTTTTTTCTCTTTTATTTTATAAGTTTAGTTATTAAACATGAAGTATTTGGGTAAATTGTGTAATTTAATTCCAAATATGAGTGAGTAATTTTCTTGTGCTTAGTATAATCTATTTGAAACCATGCTAAATTAATTATTTTGAAAAAAGTTTTATACTTTATTGTCTAGTTGATTTTTTATTCATGATTCTATAGCGATTAGTATTTATCGTTCATGATATTCGTGTTATATTAATTAGAATGCATGCTAGTTAGTCTAATTCAAATTCATATGATAGTTTAAAAGGCTTTAATACGTAAAAGGTATCATCTTGTAAGCAATAGTATCACCCTAATTAATCATGGATGGCTCAAATTCATCTCTTTTAATTGGGTAATCGTTATAGATCTTTGTTAAATCGATTTGCTGGTAAATTGGTTACAGAGCGTTAGATGATGTTTTTCTAATACGTAATGCTCTAGTTTGATTAAATTCTTGCGCTGGTGTAAGGGTTATCAAAACTAGTAGGGTTTATATTATGGTTGGACCTAATTAAACTATGATATAAGAAAAAACGGGGAAGATCCGCTAGTGGGTGTCTTATATAGTTTAACTCATGGATGAAATTAACTTGTGTGTTGATGATAAATATTAATTTGCGTGGTGGATATAGATTATGCTAAGCATTTTTCATAACTTTGGTACCTTTGATAATTATTTGTTACTTTTTAGTTAATTTGTTTAGTTTGTCAATTTTTATTCCATAATCATTAGCTTCAAGATAAATTCCGTTTTGGCCCCCCCCCCCCAAAGGATATTCTTTTATTTATATCTTGGGAATTTTAGATAGATTAGATTTTGATTTTTAGAGTGGTTATAATTTTAGATTTGAGTTATATTCTGTTTTATCATTTAGTTACCGGTTTGTTAGAAATTAGGCTAAAAATATTTTTTTTGTTTTTTTGTTTTTAGTCATTCCTAGGGTTTATATAGTGTCCTAATCCGTCCCTATTCAATTTCATAATTTTTGGGAATTATTTGATAATTTTTCAGAATTATTTTGTGAAATTGATATGTGCAGGTTTTTTAGGTTATTAATTCTGAAAATTTCGACTTTAATTGTTAATTCACGATTATTAGGTATTGTTAAGTCCAGAAAATTGTATCCTAGAATTGGGGTAATTTTCTTGATTATTTTCGTATTTATATTTATGCAGATTATTTTATTTCTAATTTCAGATTTAATATTTTACATTGATGTTCTGTGGTAATTTCCTGATTTGATTTTTCTGAAATTATTTGGATACAATTGTGGAGTTATAAGCTTATATACCTAATAATAATATTTTAGGTTACTGTTTGACTTTTTTAATATTTATTTCCTGATTATTATTTGCTGTTTTGATTTTTTAATTAGAATTTCAGTTACTATTCTGTTTTTATTTTTCTAGATTATTTAGAGCATTCCCAACAGAGTTCCGGTTTTTGGAACTCTGGCATGTCACGTCAGCAAAAGTTCCATAATTTTGGAACTTGCATTCCATCACTTCTCCAACAAATGGAACTCAATTTTAATCATCCAATAAAAATATTTATCATTGACCCACTTTATAACACACAACCTATATTTTTAATCATATAAAAATTATATATTACTTCAAAAAAAAAACAAAAAAAAATTCACCAAATCTCCCACGAGAGGGGGACCGCACTGGCGTGGTCACACGCGTGTCCCCCCCTCAATTCTCCTTGCTGCCAGATAACTCTTGCCATGCAACTTCCACGCAGGTCCCACCTTCTCCACGCGAGGCATCCATTGCGGGTGCTCTTAGGAAAGCTTTTTACTGTTTTCTTTCCAGAATATAATCCAAAATATTTACGAGCATCATTGGGTGTTTTTCCATATTTTTTTATTAGATTTTAATTATTTTAGAATTATTAAGATTAGATTTAATAAATTGGATTAGTAAAATCATTTAGGATTAAGCTAGCCTTTTTAAAACAATCTTTCCTTGTGGATCGATCCCTACTTTCCTATGCTATAAAAAGTATTTAATAACCGAAGTAGTGGTTAAATATGTAGCTCTCGACAAGCTTAACAGTGGGTCCGGTTGTACAAATGCAATTGTACAACCGGGTGGACGGTGTAATTACTGTTAATGAATCTTAAATAGATCTCGAATTGGATCTGGATCCAAAGAGCCATACTCAATACATATCTCTCAGACCCAATCCACTTAAGGCTTACTAGGTATCCTTTTATTGGATTCAGACCCTCCTAATTGAATCGGATCCAAAATTCACTACATACATAAATTTGTGAACATTAATTAAACTAAAAAATAAGTTGATGATGAAGTTAGGGCTGTCAAACAGGTCGGGTCAGGTCGACCCATTTAATAAACAGTTCAATTTCGTGCCGGCCTTGAAAATAGCTTAGATTTGCTCAAAACTGAAAAATAACAAGTTTTCACACTAAACGGTCAAATCGTGTCGACTTCAGGTCGAAATTGGTTCGGTTCGGGTCGGACTCACGTTTCTCTCAGTAAATTCGGGTCGGATTATCGTGTCGAGTAAGACTTTGACAGCCCTAGATGAAGTCGTTCGATCAAATGTGCAAATCTCGGCATCTCTTAAGGATTAATTGTCCTTTTGGCATATGTAAGCACATGGGGAACAAGGAAATTTAACAATCGTCCTTTGGGCATATGCAAGCACATGGGGGACAAAGAAATTTGCACACATTTACTTCAACGTTCCGTGCTCCAGATCCAACAACCAGTGCAGATTATTTAAGTTGATGGTTAATCCAGACTAAATCTCGGCATCTTAGTACAACTTTCGTTGATTTTCTTAGCATTACGCCTAAGTATCGTGATGATGAGTATCCCAACCATGAAGCGGGAGAGAGCTCAATAGGTATGTGTATGAAGTTATATATGGATCATCATAACTTCATGTAAGCATGCATTAAGTTAACTTATGACACAAAGATTTATTTATTGAGTTATATAATGTTCTGCTTTTGGGATGTGTGTGTACATATTTCAATTGCCCAGGAAAAGAAGAAAGAGCAGTAGAAGAGGAGAAAATAAGAGAGATGTATTTGTTGGGCGTTCTGCTGCTGAAGAGAGCCGGAATATAAAGGTGAAGAACGCCTGTTGGAGTGGAGAGAAAAGAGCTAGAAAAAGAAGAGCCTCATGACTGACTTAATATAGATGTTGAGGTTTTGCTAAATGTAGCCGCTTGACTGCTAAAAATAGCGTATGTTGGAGCAAAACGCGGAGAAAAATCAGTGCATAATCGCTGATTGGGAATGCCAACGAACAAAAATAGAAGGTTTTTTTCTCCAAAAAGATTAGCAGATGAGACCCAAGCTAAGGCCATGGCCACACCAAAGGAAGGTAAAGATAAACCTCACCCCAACTCCCAAAACTACTTATGTGAGACTAAAGGGGATGGAAAGAAGGGGCTAGTGAATGACATTGCGCACAACAATTCTCCCACTAATGACATACAAACTAGCGAATAAAAGATATGGGCAAAGAAAGGGTTAGACACTTATAGGTCAATATCTTTCTATTGAATTGATATGTAGTGAAGTGTGCGCAACAACCGTGTCTATCGAGTGAACGAATCTGGAACTTGATAGACACTGGTTGAGACCCCCACAACACATATCAGCCCTCCTCGGCGCTGCGTATTTTGCGATAACGAACTAGCACCTTTTAGGGTCATGTGCTCTTCTTGGGTCTCATAAGTGTTCTAGAAAGACAGAGTTAAGTCTCTCATAGAAGGCGGTCAAACCTTTACACTTATGTAAGTAATTGCATCAAGCCTATCTCAACATGAACTACCATAATCATGGTTATAAAATCATTCAGAGCACATACTGCTCAATCTCACTTGTACCAAGCAGTGAATCCATCAAGTGCATCTCAATAGCACTACCCCAACGGGTTATAGATCCATGAGGAGCATAAGAGCTCAACCTCTCATAATCACTACCACACATCATAGTGATGAAATTCAAACTCGAGACTTCTCGCTTAGAAAGGCTATGATATTATGTTTAAAAATCATTTTATCCAAAACTTAAGTTGCTAATTGAAGACTCACAAATAATTTTATAATCCAGCAACATATTTAAGTTTTACAAAGGTTGAAAATACAAATATATATGTTAAAGGTGCAATATAACATAGGTAGATATAAAATGATATACATTATTATTAGGTCAATTGAAACAGTGAAAAGGATTTTAGCCTCAAATGTTTTCCCATAATCCCATTGCCAGTGCCAATTGATTGTTATCTTCCTTAATAACATCATACTGACAAGTAAACTGCAGACAACACACCAAATTTCATACATGCCATCAATCGTTAACATTAATTAGATTTGACATTTGTGTGACTAAGCCACAACAAATAAACATTAGATTCGATGTATTCATTAGGTCATCTCTATCAATTTTGTACAGGGATAGTGATTAGTTGGGTCCATCTGAACTCAAATCTATTTAAATTTTTTGAATTTAGACTCAGATTTGCTTCAAATTTATTAGGACCGAAAAATAGGACTCGGGCTCAAATCTTGTAGGTCTTATGTGTTCACAGGTTTTAAATAGATCATAATTAGTTTTTATATTAAATATTATTTTTTTCACATTTCAACATCAATAAACACATTATGAAAGTAAATAATTAGATTTACTAATTTAAAATTACTTTAACCAATTATCTTTATCATATTTTTTTTAAAAAGATTAATAACCCTTAAATGAATCTCGAATTGAATCTGAATCTAAAGAGTCAGAATCTATACATATCTTTTAAATTCAATCCGCTTAAGACTCATTAGCTATTATTTTATTGGATCTAGATCCTCTCAATTGAGTCGGATCCAAAATTCACTGCATCCATAAATTCATGAACATTAATTAAACCAAAACACAGGTTGATGATGAAGTCGTTCTCTCAGGTGCGCGAATCTCGACATCTCTTAAGGAATAATTGTCCTTTTGGCCTATACAAGCACGGGGAAGAAAGAAATTTAATAATTGTCCTTTTGGCATATTCAAGCACATGGGAGATAAAGAAATTTAATAATTGTCCTTTTGGCCTATGCAAGCACTTGGGGAGACAAAGAAATTTAATAATTGCTCCAGATTCAACAACCAGTGCAGATTATTTAAGTTGACGGTTGATCCTAAAAAAACGAAGGCATGTCAAAAATACTAGGTCGAATCAACTGTGAACTCAATTACCACTAGGGTTGAAACTTATTAGATTTTTGAAGAGATATCAAGGAATCGAATTTGGATTGGGTATTAAAATATTCGAATTTGCATTCAATTTATATTCAGATCTGAAAATTCGATTCGGCGAATCGAAGGAGAATCTCCGCATCCGATCTAAGTCGGATCGGATCGGAGTCGGATTTAATCCGGTCCGAAATAATTCCTTTTATAAGACAATAATTTTATGCAATTTTTCTATATTCTGCTCACTAGTCGAAGCAATAATGTGCGTTCATATATGGTATTAACCAAATCCTGAACATTTAAGCTAAACGAACGATAGAAGACGGAATATATTTCAAGGTTCAAGTTCAACAAAACGACAACATGTTCTAACAATTACAAGTCATAACAATTACGAGATACATCTGAAATATCACAAATAACATGTCCTACTAAAAAAAGAAAACAATTAAGAGTACAAATCCTCCACTTGCATTATTTAACACTTCTTCTCTATTGGTTTCCGACTAGGGGTATATATAATGATATTTATAATTATTATTTGTATGGAGCTGAAATTTTCATTATAATTAACTGTTAGAATATAATTTTGATCAACCTTAAAAAATGGTCATAAACAACAATCTTCCCAAACTTCAAAATGGTAAAACTCAAAGTTTAACTTATCTTATTCTATACCTCAAAAATCTAAACAACACTCCTAGTCAAAAAATATATATTTAGATTTTATTGTATGAACTGTTAAATAAAGAAGAAAGATGAGATGTGCACTTACGAGAGATCAAAAATGGACGATGAAATGTTTCGCGTCAGTGTTGTAGAAACTAGTAAGAAGATAGGGGCTCAGAGAGAGAGAGAAAGAGAGCAGGGAGTTGGAGCGAGAAGTCAGAGACTGAAGAGGGAGATACTACTCTGACAGTCCGACTAGTGAGTAGTAAGAGGCCGACAGTGACTAGCGAGAGCAATTGGTAAAGTGGCAAGGAGAGAGAGTAAATGGGGGCACTATTAGAGCTTCAACGTTTTAATTTTTACATATTAAAAAAGAAACCTTACTTAAAAAAAATAACACTGGTTGGAATGACACTTTTAGGATAGAGGAAAGGTAGGTATATTGGGTAGGTTTTATTTCTAAAAATTTTAAAATTTAAACTTAAATTTGAAATTTGAAATATTTAAAAATCTAGTTGGATCGGATTGAAAGTCGGATCGGATTTTACCCATCCTTCGAATCCGATCCGAATCCGACTCGGATTATTTTTATCGGATTCGGACTCGAACTTTTCTGTTTCGGATTCGAATCGGATAATTTTATCTCAGATCGGATCGGATCTGCTTCGAATTCGGATGTAACTGACATCCCTAGAGTCTTAGATCTTAGCACAACTTTTGCAAGGTTTATTTATCCAATTTATTGCAACTAAAGACAAACCATTAGCACTATCAGCAATTTCCATATGTTGACAAAATTTATATAACAAAAAGTAGGAAGGATCAACAGAGAGATAGATAAAAGAAAATCAATAAAAGAAGAGAAGCCAAATGATCAAATCAATTCATTCCTAATAAGAAAATCAAAAACTCTATCAATCAAAGGCAACAATGAAATGGGGTGGGCAGAGAGATGAATGAGGGAATAGTGCCGTAGAAGTTAAGAAGGAAATAATAATAATAATAATAATAATAATAATAATAATAATAATAGCTTTTTACCTCTTGTGCTAGTGATTTACGCTGTTAGATGGCATTTGTAACCAAATTATTATTTACAGTAGCATAAGTGACAAATATAAAACTGCAATGACAAAAGTGATAAAAAATAATAATACAATGGCATGCGAATCAAACAACTCAAATAATACACATGGACACATTCAACAACACACAACTTTCTTTTTAATGCAAAGAAAAAAAGGAAAAGCTAATTAAAATATAAAAAAAAAAAAAGTAAAGAGGAAAGCTAGTGAGCCTGGCTCGTCGCTCGCAGCCTTGCTCATGAGCCGTCGCCTTCCTCATGTGCCGCAAGCATCGCGAGCCGCTTGGCCCAGCTCCTGAGGCGAGCAAGCCTTTCTATGAGCTGCCATTACACATGCATAGTGATCAACAATGCTAACCGCAAATCTTGTTGGAGACGGTGATCGACAATAGTAATTGGTTGTATGCCAATGAGGTCCTCTTGAAATCCATTGGTGTTGGAGACGTTGACTTTGTCTGATGTTAATCATGTCAAATCTAACTACACAAGCATCCACAACAACAACAACAACAACAACTTTCAGTATGGGTCCCACTTTCGCGGAGTTTAGGGAGATCCAACTGTAAGCAACCTTATCCTTACCGACATTCCAACCCGTAGAGAGGCTAATTTCAAGAGACCCACAAAAAGGATTTTGTGAAAATATTTTATAGAAGAAAGATTTTGTGAAAACATTGTATAGAAGAAAGATTCTATAGCAAAGGGTGACTGCGATATATTAAAAAGATTTGCTGCTGAAGTTATGAGAAAAAAAGACGATATATTAGAGGAAGGTTATGTACCTGAACAACCAGCGGTAAGCAAACATGAACTCTTCTCAGAAGACAGTACAACCTGCATACAAACATACCATACCGGAAAAAAAAAAAACCTCAGCGATCTAAGATCTTGATCCTCTCCCGCCACAACTTCCTATCCTAAGCCAAGTCCTCTGTCAAACCGACAACTTTCAAGTCCTCTCTAAGCATCTCGTCCAAGCTCTTCTTTGGTCGTCCCCTCCCTCTTTTGCCTTCGGGGATGTTGATCCTCTCATATCTTCTCACTGGAGCGTCCACACTCCTCCTTTTCATATGACCAAACCATCGGAGTCTTGTTTCTCTCATCTTATCTTCGATGGGAGCTGCTTTAACTAAGTTCCTGATAACTCAATTTCTAATTCTGTCTATCCTTGTATAACCACACATTCACCTTATCATCCTCGTCTCTGCTACCGTCAGCCTTGAACTTGCGTCTTTTTTAGATGCCAACATTCCGATTTATAAAAAACGGCCGATCTAACTACCATGCGATAGACTTTGCCTTTCAATCCAATGGGCACCCTCTTGTCACACAGCACACCTGAGGCATACTTCCATTTTTGCCAGCCTACTTTTATTCGCTGGTTAATATCTTCATCAATATCCCCCTTCTATTGAATTATCGAGCCTAGATACCTAAACTTATCGACCTTAGGTATCGGCCTCCCATTCAGGGTGACTTCTCCCACCGCATCTACCCTTCCACTGAAACAATAATGAAAGTACTCCGTCTTCGATCTACTTACTCTAAAACCTTTAAATTCTAGAGTATGCCTCCATCGCTCCAACTAGTCATTAACTCCTTGTCTGATCTCATCAATAAGAACAATGTCATCTGCAAAAAACATATTTCAAGGTAACTCATCTTAAATCCCTCTTGTAAGTTCATCCATAATTAAAGTGAAAAGAAAAGGACTCAAGGCGAAACCCTGATACAGGTCCATACCAATGAAGAAGTCAATAGTGACCCCTCCTGGTGTCCTAACACTCGTCCTACATCCCTCGTAGATATCCTTAATAAGTCGAATATACAACGGTAGTACTCCTCTCTCCTCCAAGCATCTCCATAACACTTCACGCAGGACTCTATCATAAGCTTTTTCCAGGTCAATGAACACCATGTGAAGATCCACCTTTCTACCTCTATACAAACCTATGAGTTTTCTAAGGAGATAAATCGCCTCTATGGTCGACCTGCCTGACATAAAACCAAACTGGTTATCTGATTATGGTTCACACACACACACCGACACACACGTACATATATACATATGTACGTACATATATATGTATAGATTGTATCAAATGAGAGGTGTGGGATAAGGTGAGAATGAGAGGATTGAATCTCAACCATCCAATTAAATTCCAAGGGCCAAATTAAAAAGAGGCTAATCAACTTGTATTTAAAAAAAACAAATTAACGAAATAAATAATACAAAAGAACGTATTTAAAAAAATGCATGGAGTTCGTGGGCCGGGTAAGGGTTGGTTCACGGGGTGGTTACGGGTTGGTTCACGGGTCGGGTACGGGCGGTTCACGGGTCGGGTACGGGGCGGTTATTCGGGCTGGGCCAAGCGGTTACATAAACTCCTTTTCCCCTCCACCCACCCCGACCCATGTCTCACACGGGTACGGGTCGGGTTGACCTGTACCCCGTTCACCACGGGCCCGGGCCGGTTCAAAAGCCATTGGTTAACTTCTTAAGGACCACCACCGTGCCACCCCCTGTTGGCCCGGTTTGGTTAGTTAAATCTTCCTAGAGGAGGGGGTTGACTAGGGTGATGATCAGTATCGCAAATTAATCAAATAAAGAGCGGAAAGATAAACGTGGACAAGACACGAGTAATTTTTTACGAGGTTAGCATCAACCAAGCTTAGTCTCCGCCTAGAATTATCTAACTCTAGGATTAACCCGAACTTTTATTAGGAGGGATGATTACACAACTCTAGAGTACACCCACTCTAAGTTCCAAGTTACAAGTTGACCCTTCAACAAGTCGTCGGTAGAGTTGACCCTTCAACTCTATAATCTCACCCAAATTACAACTTGAACAACAGAATGAAATGTAATATATAGAAGCAAATTTAAGTTCAAAGTATGCCAATAAATTCTCGAGTAATGTGTATGCCAATGAGTGCTTGCTTTCTCTTGTTGTCTCTTGCTGCCAATCTCTTCCCCTTTTATAGATGAGAGGTGTAAAGAAGAGTGGAGAAAAATATGACAAGTGACCGTTGCACATCTTGTGGAAATCCAATCTCCATGTCTGATTTCAAGGCCTTGAATTGACATTCCATGCCCTTGATTTTTTCTGTTCTTACTCAAGTACTTCCAATGGCTACTTTTCTTGATTTGGGCTGAATATCTTGGCTGAGAATCTTCTAGAATCATTCATAATTTGCAGCATAATCTTCCAAAATATTCTATCACAAGATCTTATCATATCAAGAGCAAATCTTTGACATTGATAAATATAGCTTCACAATCTTATATTTAAATTTGAATCACATAATATAATATCATAAAGATAACCTTCAAATTTGAATATTAAACAATGTCAAAGATATTGTGACACCTAATATAAAATCAACTAAGTAATATTAATATTCCAACATCCACTTCAAAAATATAGCACATTTAAACAATAACAATTATTAAGATCATTTAATTATAACATGATGAATATATCAATTGATTAAATTCTTTTTCTCTTTCATCAAAATATATTAAAAAACTCAATGTGAGCTTTAAGAAAGCTAACAACTCATTTGCTTTTTAGATCATATTTTCTCAACATGAGAATAAAGAAAAAAAGAAAAGCAAAGAAATTGCACGAACATATGATTAAATTCTTACGAAATATACTTGATGATGCTATTATTATTTGTCTGGAGGAAATTATCAACAACGTGCAAGTCTTTTTTGGCCCAAATATACCACATTATACAGTGATACAGTAATTTGATAAGATGACGAAAAGGTAGTTTGTCATAGAAAAAACGCCAAATAATTTTAGCCATAGTGTCACAATGATGATATTATAGTAACAAACTAAAGTAATGGATGGCGAAGAAAGATATGAAAAGTTTAAAAGAGGTGGAAACATATAGATTTTGCTATTTTTAAGTAAAATCTTAACAACTACATATGCTCATTAAAAGGTGAAATGACGTATTGGATAAATAGAATTTTTGCATAGAAATATACATGTTAAAAAACCTGCCTTATCAAAACAGATCAACCATGCATAACCCTAACGGGTTGAATCTACATACATGTGTGTGTTACGAGCAATCGTATGTAGCTTGTTGAATGAATTCATAAGTGGCAGTTACGGTCAATTAATACAGACAAAATGAAATGAGAAGAGATACTAATACACTTGTAAATTTCTCAGGGATGGGATGGAATCATGCAATGGTGGTCCTATTGCCGTATTGCGGTTACTGTATCCCGCATGGGGCTAGCCTCACTTCGAAAGAGAAATGGCATACGAGATGCCGGAGATTCTGAACATTCAGCCAAGCGTATTCTTCGTGGAATTGGGAACGTCTTTCGAGCTCCCATGCCTTCTAACTATAAAGTGGAATTCGTCGCCTCTAAGGCACTAGGAAAACAGAGAACTTCACTTCTTGCACCTCAGCGTAGGTCCATAAAAACCCTAAGTGAACAACAGAGTGCCAATATACGAAAAGGCATTCAATCTTACAACGCCGACAAGAAGGACATCAGACCCTTAAACAACGACAAATCCAAAACCAGCAGCAACAAGGACAAAAAGAAACATTAGATGTTCCAACCAAGGATTCAAAATGCGGTTTCAATCGCGTTTGCGGTTTTAGTCAACTCAAAACTTTTTCAATACGAAAATCACGTTCCATATCGTGACCAAAATGCCATTTCACCAACCCAAAAACCTTTCCAATACGACTGTTTCGTCGCAGACTGGCCATATTTTAAATCCATAGACTTCCAACTCTATTAGTTGTTACACTATATATCCTAGCTTGCTGAGTACCAGTACTTTTGTTATTATGTGCAATTCTAAACCATGTAAGAAGATATTTGCCATTTTATTGAAGGATTGCGACAAAATATTTATTATTTTATTTTATGTTATTTATTTTAGTTTCCATTTATTTCTTGTAAGCATTGTCGGTATCTCTGGGGAAAATGTTGTTCATGAGCTTGCTTGTTGTGCTCTAAATGTGGGATGAGATGTATAGTTTGGTTAGAAGAAAGATTGAGCTTCATATTGGTTTTACTATAGTATGAAAATCTTGCATTTCTTGATTTTTTGTTGAACAATAGCTCTAACTTCAATTTTTTTTTAAAAAAAAATCATGACTGAAAAAACCCACACATTTTTAAATAATGTTAGACAAATAGGACTTACGTGAAATGCGGAATTAACTGTCAGAGATAGTCCACATCTGTAGCAATGAAGGGCGGCTACCAGAGTCGCCTTAGGGTGTCCACATCCTAGACCCAACGCCCAACGGTGATGGTAGGACTGTTGTGAGTGGGTGAAGGGGAGAGACTGTGAGAGAGTTTTGTTCAATCGTGTACCTAGCTAACTCCCAAACCTCCTTTTTATAGGTTATAGGGCTGTAGGCACTAAAAATTTATTCTTGCCGTACCAAAAATAAAATAAAATAAATTAATTAGACTAACCCTTTTAATTAATTTAATTAGATCAAAAGACTCACAAGTCAGGCACAAAAGACTCAAAAGTCAAGCCCAAGATGCAGCTAAGCCCAAATGACTTCCAAGTCCAGGCTCAGTCAAAATTCAAGTCAAAGTCCAAATTGAGGCTCAAGATGACTATCAAGTCAAGTCACAACCTAAAGCCCAAACGGTGTCCAAGTCAAGGCACGGTCAAAGTCAAAAGTCAAAGTTAAAGTCAAAGGTCAAGACCTGCATCGACTCCCAAGTCAACCATCAAATGACTTTCAAGTCAACGCCTAGTCGAAGCTTGAGGCAACTTCCAAATCAACGCTCGGCCCAAGCCCGAGAGACTCCCAAGTCAAAGTCAAAGTCAAAGTCAAAGTCAATGTAAATGAAAGTCAAAGCAGTCCAGGGTAAAGTCTGATTGAAAGACCCAAAACCCAAGTCAAGGCTCATCTTGACTTTCAAGGGGGAGGTTTTCCTATAAATAGGCCCTAATCCCTTTAATTCAAAGGTTGAGAAATTCATCCTTAAATGAGAAAGAATCAGAGGATTTTGTATTTATAGAGATTGCACCAAATTCAAATCAAATCAATCTATAAAAATTTATTCTTTGTAATTTGTGATTAAAAATTTGGCACGATCTGTGGGACATCTCTACATCACATCTCTTTCTCCTAAAAAATTAAGACTTTCAAGTCACAAGAACATCTTCTTCAACGAAGACATAGCTACAAAGAACGTTGTCGTGCAAGTTTCGAAGAAGAAGAGCATATGATCTCTTTCGTGCATACCTTGTGGAGTGAGCGTCACTTCTAGCAAGTGTGCATGCACGATGAAGACCAGGTGTATGGCAAAAGTTGTTGCGCCGACCGTTCCTGGGCAAACTGCGCCAGCTCCATCCAAACTCCATGAGTTGAAGACGCAGCAAAAGGCGTCATCTTGGATGGGTGAAATTCAAAACCTCCAGCTTCAATCTCCAGTCTGCGAGGTTGAAGACTACTACAACAGTGACTCTTCTTCACCCTCACCAAAGGAGGCACGCATGTCAGAGACTGAAGTTGAGTCCTCCAAAACTGTTGTCATGCCAGCCATGATGATAGGTACAACCACTCTGGAACAAGAGATAGCTAACATGAAAGTCATCCTAGAAAAACTCACCAGGGACAACAAAGAAAAGGAAGTGCGCATTAAGCTTCAAGAAGAAAAGATTGCTAAGCTGATAAGAAAGTTAGAAAAATGGTCAGCTCAACCTTCCACAAGAGACTCAAAAATGACAATGAAAAGCAACCAAAGAAAGGTGTTGCACTTAAAAATGTCAAGTCCTCTGAATCAATGACCATTGAGCAAATCTACTATGTGATGGTAGAGTACAAAGATTGATCTTAAAGCAAATGTCCAAGGAAGAGATCAACAAAGTGTTTACAAATTTACTTAAACACTCTCTCACAAATTTAGAAAAGTAGTGGAATAATTTTGGTATGGAAGGATGATGGAGGAGGATGATTTTGATGATGATTCTTGATCAAGATAATGAAGCTTGAAGATCGATCTTGATTTATAGCAGTTCAACCATAGCATTAGTAATAATCCACCTTTAATTTACATTAAACATAGAATAATTAGTAAAAGGGAGCCTTGGAGCAACGGTAAGGTTGTCTCCGTGTGACCAAAAGGTCACAAGTTCGAGCCGTGGAATTAGCCACTGATAAAGTCAGGTTAAGCTGCCTACAATTCACCCCTTGGGGTGCGGCGCTTTTCTGAACCTTGTGTGAACGTGGGATGCTTGTGCACTGGGCTGTCCTTTGAAACATAGAATAATTAGCAGAAAAAGAATCATAAATGAGCGTCATTTCCTCGTTCCTTCCACTGATTGAAGTCATCATCCACTAATGCATGTCTTGTGAAGTTTGAAAAAGTGAACCATCAGCTACTGTTACAATCTCTTATAATGTTGTCTAATGTGCAAACTGGAAGTGAAGCAAAGCCTGGAAATGTGAACTCAAAGTAGAACACCAATTGTTGTGGGTTATTCTTCATATGGGTTTATGCTATGCATGGGGTTTGTCGACATTGATGCTGCATAGTCTATCTTAATTAAGAGACCTCGGATTCAATGAGAATCAACAGTCAGGATATATATCACTACATAAATGATTATCCATAATTTCATAGTCTAAAATGTTCTAAAGGGTTTTACAGAAACTCTCCCTGGAAAACCCACTATGTTTCATACATACATATATATCTACATATATCGGGCTCTTATATGGCGCCCTGTTTATAATAGTTAATGGTCATCCATAAATTTCAAGGTTTTATGTAGAAATTACTAATGTGTTCTTATATAACCTTTTAGGGATTTTAAGCCACTTAGACTAGTACCCCTATAAAAGACTAAAAGTGGATTTAATTAGTTTTAACCATTTATTTTGCATTATTATTTGTGTGATTGTAGAAAAATAAGTCATAGATTTTCCAAAAAAATGAATTATTAATATTTAATAGTATTTTTTTTTATAAAGTCTGATAAGAAACTAAATATAAAAATGTCAGGTGTCAATGTAGTTATTTTCATTAATAATACTAGTCTAACGCACACAACAACCACTCGACTTAAAACTATACAACATGTGAGTTTGGAGCCGTGGAATCAGCCACTGACAAAAGTCAGGTTAGGTTGCCTACAATTCACCCCATGGGGTGCGGCCCTTCCCCGGACCCTACGTGAACGCGGGATACTTGTGCACCGGACTGCCCTTTTTTTTTTTTTATGTGAGTTTGACTTCAAAAAATACAATAGAATAGTATAACTAAAAAATGTATTACAAAAATACAATAGTATTGGGGTCCAATGATAATAATGCTACTTTTTTTGACTTAACGCCCAACTATCAGAATAAAAAAAAGCTTTGGTTGAAGCGTTAGTGTCGGACTGAGGACAAAAAGGAAAAATGGGTGTGCAAGCGGATTACCCCAGTGAGCCGAACCGCAGGATGTAGCAACAGGTCACTAATGTAAAGTATTTTTGAACTACGAGCCTTATTATTTTTGGACTATAATCCAACTGATGGAGATGCTCTAAGTTTAATCGGACATGATTTTCGAAAGCTTGCATCATAACGAATTATCTAAAGGCTTAGAGCACGCCCAGAGGCTCTCTCGCGGGGCCGAGAAACCAACATAGCGGGCGGGCGGGCTGCTTGAGGGAATGCATCAGTCGGCGCGTGGCTCAGGGCCGCTCGCTTCGAGCTGGCCCATGTATTTTTTTTTTTCTCATAGCACCCAAAACGACGTCGTTTTGGGACTAGGTCTTGATTTTTTTATTATTTTTTTTGGAAGGGTACATGCAGCATATTTCAGAAAAAAGAAAATTTAAATTCCCAACAAGTCTTTTTATTTTGTAGGTTTTTAATTGTATAGAGTTGCCCAACAACTCTTTTAATTTTGAATTTAAATTTCAAATTTAAATTCTTAATTTGTAATTTAAATTTCAAATTTAAAATTCTCAATTCTTGTATGTTTTTGGTTTTAGAGAATTTGAAGGTGCTTTTTTAATCAAAAACCAAGTGAAGCAAATTAATTTTTTTTCATAAATCCCCTTTAAATAATTGCGTAATCAAATTATTATTCACAAAATATTTTTCACAAATTATTCATCTAAATAATAAAGCAAAATAAATGACTAAAAATAATGAAATATGTTTAGTTGTAGGGTCCATGTATATTATTTTATGTAGTGAGCCAATGAGCTTTGCGTTGGAGAGACTGAGAGAAGAATAATTGTAAGCTAAAATATTGGCTTAGAAGTTAATGTGAAGGTTGTGAGCCTCCACTTGTGACCTAAATTTGTGCTCACTATTAAATGTGCTATAAGGCCAACATGCCCCTAAGAAATTTCATAGGAACAAGCAGCGAAATCTGGATGCTTTAGACGAATTGAAACCGATTTTATAAATACCATACCGTACCGTCCGGTATCGGCCAAAGCGTACCGTATCGGTTAAGAAATGGTACAAGTTATTGTCCAGTATTGTACCAGTCAAATACCGGTGCTCTGTACTGTCAAATACGGAGTGGTACGAATATTTTCGGTCAAACATCGTGCAGTACACTAAAATTTTAAATTTTTTATACTTTAATTTTTAAAATTTTTTAAAATTCAAAACGATTCGAACCTGATATAATGATACATAAATCTAATATGTCTCATTGAAATAACGGTATAGCAACCAGCATAAAATTTATTAGAGCATTCTCAGTTGAGTTGCAGATTTTGAAACTCTGGCCTGCCACGTCAGTAAAAGTTCCACAATTTTGGAACTTGCATTCCATCAGTTCTCTAACTTATGAAACTCTTTTTTAATCATCCAATAAAAATATTTATCATGGACTCACCTCATAACACACAACCTATTTTTTAAATTATTTAAAAATTATAAATTAACTTAAAAAAACAAATAATAAAAAAATCACAAAAAGATAAAAATGAGAGAAATGGGGGAGGGAACGCCTATGCAAGTGATCCCGCATGCCCCACGCGTTTCCCTCCCACTGCCAGCTTTTCTTTGCCTTGCATGTCACACGCAGACCCCACGTGTTGTCACACGAGGTACTGCTGCTAGTGCTCTTAGAGCACTGGCAGTAGTGACATGCAAGGCAACATGTGGGGCCCGTGTGCGACATACAAGGCAAGGAGAAGTTGGCTGTGGGAGGGAAATGCGTGGGACACGCGGGAAGCCTTGCACAGGCATTCCCACCCCCATTTCTCTCCCAAGAGCACTGGCAGTGGTGACATGCAAGACAACATGTGGGGCCCGCGTGTGACATACAAGGCAAGGAGAAGTTGGCAGTGGGAGGGAAATGCGTGGGGCACACGGGAAGCCTTGCACAGGCGTTCCCACCCCATTTCTCTCCCTTTTATCTTTTTGTGATTTTTTTGTTATTTGTTTTTCTTTTTTCTTTTTTTTGAGTTAATTTAATATTTTTAAATAATTTAAAAAATAGGTCGTGTGTTATGAGGTGAGTTCATGATAAATATTTTTATTGGATGATTAAAAAAGAATTTTATTTATTGAAAAAATAATAAAATATAAGTTTTAAAATTATAAAATTTTTATTAAAGTGACATGTCAAAGTTTCAAAATCTAAAACTCCATTAGAATGCTCTTACTTTGATTGAAACTGTGTTGGTGGGTGCAGCTCCCCGTCATGAAGAGTACTTGTACTATCAGTATTCACTAATAAAGGATAGCCACCGACCGAATAAAAGTGGCCCTGGTACGTGCTTGTTATCTTTTGCGGTTGATCCCCCAATAAATAAAGTTTGAGTAAGGGGAACTAAGTACCCGATTAAAATTTTAGAAATTAAAATAGGATTCAATTAAAATTGGGTCTTACAATTTAAAATTGAAATTAGACTCTATTGAAATGGGATACTAGAATATGAATTCAATTTTAGATCCGTTCGAAATTGGATTTGATTTTAGATATTCGGTTTCTAACTAATTTTTTTCGTTTTTATTTTTCTCCTAATAAAATAGAGAGAGTGAGGGATTGAAAGAAGTGAAGAACTTATATATGAAGGCTAATTCCTAAAAATCAAATTATAAGATTAAATTAAATATGAAATGAGTAGTAAAGAAGATTCAAGTAATTTAAAATAAACTCATAGAGTTTGAAACAATATTAATTAGAATCCCACAAATCAATACTACAAAAAAAAACGAAAGATCCAAAAATTATTTTAATTCACTTGAAACATAGAGAGAAAGAGAGGGAAACTATCAAAATAATATATAAAAACAAAATATAGTTAGCAACAAGGCTCATAAGGAGAAAAGTTAATAACTTGAAGGAAGAAATTTATGACGCTCAAGATACATAAAAAGTAAGTTGTGGATAAATTGAAAGTAAAAAAGACAAATTTTAAATTAGGGTAATTGGGAATTGGGTTTCAGTACAAAAAATATATCACTTGAAAAATAAGGATTTACTTTTCATATTTTTTCATAAAAATTATTTAAATTTCGACTGGGTATTGGGTACTGGGTCCGGGTTTGGGTCCAAATTTTCAGGACCCAGTATCGGACCCAGTTATAACTGTATCCTGAATTTTGAAACCGGTCTAACTAGGTCCGAGTTCGTACCTATCGAGTCAAAACTGATTCTGGGTCCGGAATCGGGTGCTCGATTTTTTTGCTCACCCCTAACTATCGATCATCAAAGAGTAAATCTCTTACTTATAGGCTTGAAAAAACTGAATCGGGATTCAAAATTCGAATTGAACGATCCGAAGTCATATTCGATTCCGACATTTGAAATAGGATCACCCGAAAGGGAACCTGAAATCAGAATTGATCTGAACCGGACCAATATCCGACTCGAATTTTTCTACAAAGTTGCTTATTTTTGCATAATAAGCTTATTGACCCAAAAATCGATTTATCCGAAGTTGACCCGAACCAAAGTTCATTCGACCCAAATCGAGTCGATTCGAAATGTCACTTAACCTGAAACATGATCTTATCCATATCCAAATCAAATGACCCATTTTTCATGTCCACTCATTATACGAATGATCTAGTGATAGTTATCTTATATTTTATTAAAGAGATAAGGGTCTAAATTTCATTAGAGATATATTGGTCTTAGCCTTTAGAGTCGGCAAACTGCTTTCTAAGCCTTTATAAGAAAAAAGACTTTTCTATACATTTTATCCATCTACAACATCTGAATCTCTAGTTGCACCAAACAAAAACATTTGAATCTCTAAGCCTTTATAAGAAAAATAAATGTAACACTACTCACAAGTTGCAAGTTTAAGTTGATTGGAAAAATCACTTCATAATAAACTAAAATAAAATGTTAAATGTCTTATTACTTTAGTGTCTTATTTTGACCTAAAAATTATATTACAATGTTTTTAAATTGATAAAAATAATATGATCGAATAGTAGAAGCATATTACAACTTATAAATTATGTAATTCACATTTTTAAAATATATTTGTCATATACCCTAACTGATGAGGTTGATCTGATTAGGATGTTATTTAATACTTCGTTAGCGTAGCCAACGAATAGTTAAATTTAATAATTTACAATTAAGTATAATTATTAAAAATTTAGTAATTTAAAATTATAAAATATATGAAATTTTAATAAGACAAAGTCTTTAAAGGCATTTAATGACAAGACATATATCCATACTCCAACTAAAAAATTTGCGGCAACAAAATTAGACCTGGCAAATGGGTCATTCGGTTCGGGTACGGGTCGGTTTAAGTTCGAGTCGGGTCATGTTCGGATTAAGTGACATTTCGGGTCATTTCGGTTTGGGTCGGGTATGGTTCGGGTCGGGTCGATTTCGGGTTAACCAATTTTTGCTGAAATACGCTTGTCATGCCAAAACAAGCTACTTTGTTGAAAATTTCGGGTCGAGTATGGTTTGGGTCGGGTCAATTCGGGTTTCGGGTCAACTTTCGGGTGAGCGTACTTCGAGTGTCGGATCGGGTATGAGTCCGGATCATTCGGTTTGGATTTTGAGTTTCGAATTTCGGATCAATTTTACCAGGTCAAAACAAAATTAGGAAAAGACTAGAGGCGGGACCGAAAGGACTCAAGACTCAAGAGGGATATTTTATATTTAATTGGTAGTACCCATCATCCGCCAACCCACTGCCCACATCCACCTGAGAAAGCAACGAGAAAAAGAAAGAGAAGAGGAGCCATGGACATGGAGGCAATAATCACAGAAAGAGTACAAAGGGGGAAGGAGAAAGAGACCGACAGAGAAAGGGAGAGATATATATCAGCAGCCATGGAAGCAGAGCTAAGGCTAAACAACACGCAGCCGCCTCTGCCGGAGATCAGAGGATCAATGACGCAGGGGACTTTACGACAAGCTGCCATGAATGCAGGGGACATAGTGGAGAGAAAGATGGATGATGAGCTCTACAAGGCTGCGGTGACAATGGATTGGGAAGTTTTCCGTGGTGTTAGAAGAGATGGGGATATTGAAGGCGGGTCTATCATTAGGCCTGACAATGCGAATTTCTTTACTCAAACAGCCAATGGAAGCAACATAATTCACATAGCGTTACAACAAGGAAAAAGCGAAAGAGAGAGATTCATCCAGGAAGCTTTAAATCGGTTCCCCTCCCTCATCTTCCAAGCCGACTCTTATGGAGATACACCCATTCACCTCGCTGCTAAGTTAGACAATCCTGTTTCACGGGCATTTTTGAAACTTTTTTCAGGAGTTTATACACAAATTCGCGAACAGCACGAGCAAGGAGTGCTTGCACAGCCATCGAAGGCCAAAAATTCCAAGGGAAACATGCCGATTCATGAGGCATTACGCACTAACAATGTCTGTGCTGCTCTTGCCTTGTTGTCGATAGACTCTGACGCGGCTTCTTTCGTCAACAACTTAGGGGAGACCCCGCTACATGTTTACGCCAGATATGGCTTTTTGCCTGGTAAGTTGCTTTCGTACATTCCGCCTTGGCCTTCATTTTGCTCTTTGCTATATATCTTTCGTTCAGAAATGCTCTGATATCATGTTCAAATAATCATCTTAACCAAAAGCTTAAGCTGATGGTTAAAGGCTCAGGAATAAGTTTATACTCTGACAAATAAAAGTCGATGCAGCATTGAACTCAGTAGTACATAGTGGAAGTGGGATATTTGTCCATCCCAAAACAAGACACCCAACTTCATATTCTAACTCTAAGAATGTTGGAACAGTTGATGTGGATGATCGATTATTTGAAACAATGATAACTGACCATATATCTGCGGCATATGCCCGCGACCAAGACGGCCTAACACCCTTGTTAAGGGCAGCAAAGAGTGGGCGTTTTCGAATTGTACGAGCTTTACTTGGCCGTTGTCCTCAATCAGCATACATTCGAGATCCAGAAGGCAAGACGTTTTTGCATCTTCTTCGTTTCGAAGGTAGAGATGTTGATGAACACTCAGCCGACCAATTATTTAAACTGATGGGGGAAAACTTGTTTAAAATCCCAGAAGCAGATGCTCAAAGATTAGTACTTGATCATGAAGGCAACACCCCGTTGCACTATGCCATAAAGTCTGGGAATTCAATTGCAGCAGAAATATTTACCAGGAGATGTCTTGAAACAGAAGAACAATCTGAATTGATTTTATTGAACAATGATGGCGAAACAGTCCTAAACTTGCTTGCATCACATGAGGTCCCAAACGAGGTATGCCTTGTGTCTCACAGTACAAATTATTACGTACACTTGAAAGCACATGATCCTACATGACACACACACACACACACACACACACACACACATATATATATATATATATATATATATATATATATATAATTTTTTTTTTTTGAACTAGGTCCTTGGACTAATTCGGAAGAGGCATCGAAATGTCATGTACTCGGCTAGAAGCGCCTACGGTGTCCGTAGGGCAAACATAAAAGACTCAGCAGGATATCTGTCAATTATTGCTGGATTGCTAGCAACCATAACTTTCGCAGCAGCATTTCAAGTTCCTGGTGGATTCGATGGTGACAGTGGCTCCCCCGTCCTATTAAAAAGTGTAGCATTTCAAGTTTTCATGGTGTCCGATGCCATTGCTGTGTGTAGTTCGATGCTTGTGCTATTCTCGTCTCTCTGGGCCATGGGTTCGAACAAAAGTTACGACTCCTTCATACTATTAGATATCTGTTTCTTCCTGCTCCAAGCATCCTTCTATGCAACGCTTGTGGCTTTCATGACGGGTGTTTATGTGGCTACTGCGAGCAAAACTCTTTGGTTGGGTATTTTCAGTTGCGTACTATGCACCATTGTTGTTCTGGTCTCTTGGAGAAGTGCCATTTTGTTTCTTAGCAAACACATCAGGCTATTACTTGATATGTTGCTTACTATTAACGGGTGCTCATTTAAGAGTTATATAGAGCATCACAGGTCACTTCATGGTAGTTGCTTTGGGTAACTTTGATGAGTAAACTAATGACTTTTTGCTTCTGGACTATCATGTGACTAAATCTAATTGTTTCATCTTCTTTTCAATTAATCAAGAGCTATGCTCCTCGTTTCTAGGGAGTTGCTAGTTATGTTCCGTGCTTTTTAGCAAGTTAGTATTCTATTTTGATATATTTTACCGTTTGGTTGACCTGTACATGTTTAAATAGCTTCAGTTAACCCAGTCTCTTTTTGATAGGAATCAATATGATCTTTATAGTCGTTCTCCTTGGATCCAAAATGAATACGATCTCCTGAATCTTCGCCAAGGATGTTATTATATTTTGATATGTTTTATATCATGATTAAGTTGTGGCTAGATTTTCGACCCATGATCTACTTTTTATCAGTCTATTTTTTTTTTATAGAAATTTAAAGTGTAAGAATGTGATGGTAGTTCGATCAGTAAATTTCTAGCTTTACAACCCTATTCCAGTAACATACTCGCCAACATATTTTCCTGCAATTGACATCCTTCTTTCAATCTTTCTATCCATTAGAAAACCAAAAATAATTATAATTGTGCACCTAATTTATTTATTTTTTCCATATATTGTGTGAACACTACTTGGGATCGATCATACAAGGTAATGAAGAGATCAATGAGGACATGAAGATCCCATTAAAGCTAACAGGGAAAGTTTACCATAGGATGGTTAGACCAACAATGTTGTATGACTCATATTGTTGCTCAATCAAGAAGACCCAAATTCAAAGATTAATGGTAGCATAGATAAGGATGATCAAGTGGATGTTTGGTCACACGATATTGGATAAGATTAGGAATGATGTCATTAGAGGGAAAGTAGATGGGTCGTCCTCGATCGATTATGAAATCCATCTCATTAAGTAACAATTGCCATACAGCTGGGAATCGTTCAACCCCAAGTTCATATGCTCATGAGGTGAATTTGGGTGGCTCACATTTGGTGGATAGCAATCGAACAGTCAGCAATGGCCATGGAAACCCCGATGGTTGAAGCTCAAATGGAGGTGCATCCAAATCCAGAAGAAGTTGTACAAGAAGCCCCAATTAGCACTTATGTATCTTTGTTTAACCCAAATGATGGTACGTCACTGAAATTCATACCTAGTATTGTTATCAGTGGCACAAAGGTTGTGAAAACTGAGAAGCAAGATGTGGTATCCAAAATTGCTTATTGGGATTGTTACAGGATAAATCTATTTTTGGGCCTTCAACCATCAGTTTAAACTTTTAATTGAGATAGTTTTTTAACATGGTATTAAAATCTTTCTAAGCAAGATGTCTTAAGTTTGAATCTCAGCAGCCCCCATATTGATTTATTGCGTAAGGTAGGGAGAACTTTTGCAGCATCCACACTTCAAGTCCAAAGGGCATTCGCGTGAAGGGGGTGTTAGAGGATAAATCTATTCTTGGGTCTTCACTGTAACAATCCTGCCAGCTGTAACAAACCATGACATCAGCATAACCGACTTATTACAATAAATCATAACAAACTAAGCTAAGGAGGTTGATTGTCAGCAGGGGATATTTCCACACACCCCCCCCCCCTCAAACTGGAATGAGAGTCATACATTCCCAGCTTGTGAAGCAATATTCTGAATTGGCTGGAGGGTAAGATCTTTGTAAGCACATCAGCCAATTGCTCATTGGTGGGGAGGTAAGACAATTGTAATAAGCCTTCCAAAACCTTCTCTCGCGTGAAGTGGCAATCAATCTCAATATGCTTTGTACGCTCGTGAAAAACAGGGTTTTTAGCAATGGAAATGGCCGATTGATTATCACAATGAAGCTTAACAGGTTTGAGAGAAATGACCCCCAACTCAGCAAATAACCGAACAAGCCATGTCACTTCAGAGGCAGTGTGAGCCATGGCCCTATATTCAGCTTCAGAGGAAGATCGAGAGACAGTACTCTGCTTCTTAGATCTCCAACTAATAGGAGAAGATCCTAACAAGATGATGTAACCAGAAACAGACCTTCTTGTAGAGGGACAAGAGGCCCAATCTGAATCCGAATAAGCCTGAACTTGAAGCTGATCCGATCCTGTCAAAAGAATGCCTTGTCTAGCAGTGCCTTTGACATATCTAAGGGTATGTAATAAGGCCTGAAAATGGATGTCCTTGGGAGCTTGCATAAATTGACTAAGAGTCTGTACAGTGAAGCTTAAGTCAGGTCTTGTGTGAGTAAGGAAATTCAATTTCCCAATCAGAGTTCTATAGAGTGTTGGGTCTGAAATTGCAGCTCCATCCTTTGAGGATAGCCTGCAGTTAAGAGGCAGGGGAGTAGCAACTGGACTAGAATCATCAAGACCACTAAGCTGTAACAGCTCATGGGTAAATTTCTTTTGAGACAAGAAAGTGCCTTCCGGTAAATAGGCAACCTCAAGTCCAAGAAAGTAATGAAGACGACCAAGATCTTTAATGCCAAATAAAGCATTGAGCTTGGCTTTAACAAAGTCAGCCTCAGAAGTATCTGAGCCAGTGATGAGAATATCATCAACATAGACGGCAACGATGGTGATATGTGTAGAGGACTTATTGATGAACAAAGAGTAGTCACACTTGGACTGTTGATAACCAAGATCAGTTAAAGTACTGCTCAACTTCTGAAACCACTGTCGGGAGGCTTGCTTTAGTCCATACAATGACTTTCTGAGTCTGCATACTTTGTTTTCAGGATTGGGAATACCTTGAGGAACTACCATGTACACTTCTTCATGGAGATCACCATGTAGAAAAGCATTATTAACATCTAATTGTGAAATATGCCACTTGTTGTGCGTTGCTAAAGCAATGAGGCTGCGAATTGTTGTCATTTTCACTACAGGGGAAAACACTTCCTCATAATCAATCCCATATTTTTGTGTGAAGCCTCGAACCACAAGCCTTGCTTTGAGTCTTTCTAAATTACCATCAGCCTTAAGCTTAACCTTGTAAACCCATTTACATGTAATAGCCCTTTTTCCCGGTGGTAAGGAGACAAGTTCCCAAGTCTTGTTGGCTTCAAGAGCATTAATTTCCTTCTGCATTGCCTCTATCCATCCCTGATGTTGTATAGCTTCAGAGTAGCAAGAAGGTTCTGTAATGGAGGTAAGAGAGGAAATATGTGCTTGACCTGAGGATGGTAACTGGTTGAAACTAACCAAGTTGCACCAGTGCTGCATAGTAGGAGGAGAGAAGTAGGCTGCTTGAGTGCAAACGTAATCATCAAGATATTTTGGCTTGTGGTGAGATCTGTTAGATCTCCTAAGTGGCAATGAAACAGGAACACGCTCAAGAGGTCTTGTATCATGTGAAGCAGGAATTGTTGTCTGAGAAGGGACAGACTCAGTGGGAATGAATTGAGATGAAGCAGTAGGACCAGCAATAGAGTACAATAAAGGAGTGGAATCTTCATAGGAATCACTTACACTATAGTGGTGCAGAGCACTCACAGAATTGTGAGAGAGGTGATAAGGAAAATGTGTTTCATAGAACACCACATCCCGTGAAGTAAAGACTTGTTTAGTGTCTAAATCCAAGAGCTTATAAGCCTTTTGGCCAAAGGGGTACCCAAGGAAGACACAGGGATGAGCTCTATCCTGGAATTTATCTCTTTTCCTAGTCAAGGTAGAAGCATAACATAGGCAACCAAAGGTTTTAAGGTTATCATAAGTTGGTTTATAGCCATGCAGCTTCTCGAAGGGAGTCTTATTGCCTAGAACGTGTGTTGGAAACCTATTGATGAGGTATGCAGCTGTAAGCACACTATCACCCCAATACTTCAGAGGGAGACCGGATTGAATCATCAAGGCCCTAGCAACTTCAAGAAGATGCTTATGCTTTCTCTCAACAATACCATTTTGTTGTGGTCTCTCAACACATGATTTTTGGTGTATAATACCCTTATCTTTGTAGAATTGTAAAGCAGCAGTGTCCTGGAACTCGAGACCATTATCTGACCTAATGATCTTTACAACAGCACTGAACTGTGTTTCCATTTGCAAAACAAATGCTTGTAGAATGGGAAATGCATTTGATTTATGAGAACAAAGGTGTACCCATGTTGCACTTGAATAGTCATCCACAATGGTCAGAAAATACTGAAAACCATTATAGGTCCTACATTTGTATGCTCCCCAAAGATCAACATGTAACATTTCAAATGACTTACAAGCCATATTAGTACTATTAGGAAAAGGCTGCCTGTGCAGCTTTGCTCTAGGACAAACCTGACAACTAACAGTTTGCCTCATGTTATTGCAAGGTAAACCTATATGCTGCATAGTATCAAAAGATAAATGCCCAAGTCTAAAATGCCAAAGATCAACATTAGACAAACGTAAATATGAGACATAGGGACTTATTCTTTGTGTCTGTGCTGCCACAGCTTGTGGAAGACTCTTGGATTCATAGTTAGGCTCCTTCAAAAGATAATATAAGCCAAAATGCTCCTTACCAAGGACCATTGAACTCTGCCTGAGGTTGTCCTGAATCAGGCAAGTAGTGGGAGTAAACACAATATTAGAGGAAAGCTGTCTAGTTAACTTGCTTGCTGACAGTAAATTGAAATGAAAGGCAGGCACACACAGAACATTTTGTAACATGATGCCATGACCTATCATGACTGAACCAATG
This sequence comes from Selenicereus undatus, assembly GCA_017589665.1. Classification (NCBI taxonomy): domain Eukaryota; kingdom Viridiplantae; phylum Streptophyta; class Magnoliopsida; order Caryophyllales; family Cactaceae; genus Selenicereus; species Selenicereus undatus. Next base: position 94,378,536 of record JACYFF010031959.1, read on the forward strand.
TGAGTCACAACAGCTTGTTTACCATTTGGAATGGTAATAAAACAGGGTTGACTAATTTCCTGAGCATTTTGCAGCAAAGAATAGTGGGGAGTTATGTGATCACTAGCTCCGCTGTCGATGATCCAAGTATCATGCGCTACTGAAGTTAACAGACAAACTATGTTACCTGCAAGAAGACCAAGAGGAGATAAGTTCTCTTTCCCCAAGGCTTGATTGCTAGTATCCAGGTTGTGCTTGTTAAGGAGCTGAATCAATTGTGCATGCTGTTCTGGAGTAAACAGTGGTATCTGATGATTGACATGTGGCTGAGCAAAGTTGGATTGACTGGCGTAGTGAGGCATGCTAGAGAGCTGATGAGGATTAGGCGAGGCCCACTGTTCATTTGAAACTTGATTTGTGACTGATGCAGCAAAATTCTTGGGCCTGTGCAGTTTGTGCCCTGGAGGATATCCATGGACTTTATAGCATCTTTGAATGCTGTGACCATGCATTTTGCAATGGTCACAATAGTACTGCCTTTTCTGAGGTTTTAACCCCTGACTAATAAGTTGTCTCTGTCGAACAGCAGTTCCTAGAGATTCTTGTCCCCAGCTAGTAGGTTGTGATAGAACCTGAGATGTGGGAGGTTGAGTATGCATTGCAGCAGCTTGAGGAGAAATATGAGATGTGGACTGTAGTCCTCGCTGATTTTCTTCTTGTAACAGCAAATTGTAAATCTCATCAATATCTGGAAAAGGCTTCATCATCAATATATTTCCTCTTATTGTCTTGTATGCCTCATTTAGGCCTACAAGGAATTGCATGATTTGCTGTTCTTGAACCAGATCGTGAACAGCTATGAAGGATTTACACTTCTCACCACAAGGACAAGTAGGGATGATGATCAAAGAGCTATAATCATCCCACAGCTTCTTCATTTGAGTGAAATACTCAGCAATAGACAAATTGTTCTGAGAGACAGAACATAAGTCTCTTTGGATCTGAAAAATCTTTGTTCTGTCAATTTGACCAAACCGAAGCTCAAGTTGTCTCCAAACATGATGTGCTGAGGAAGAGAACAAAATGCTTTCTGAAATATTTTTGATTACCGAGTTCATGAGCCATGAGATCACCATTTTATCACATATATCCCATTGATTAAACAACGGAGAATCTTCAGCTGGTTTTGAGCAGGTTCCGCGAACGAACCCTATCTTATTTTTTGCAATCAAGGCTATTTCAACCGCCTTTCGCCAATGTCCATAATTGTGGCCATCAAGCAAAGTACTCACCAAGGCATTGTTAGGACTATCAGAGGGGTACAAGTACAGTTCATGAGAAGGATCTATAGTAATCAAACCTGTATTAGGATCAGTCCTCAAACCATTTTGATCATGAGAATTTTCTGCATCTCCTGCCATGAATTAAATCTGGATAAACCTCAAAGAAATCTGAAGTAATTGCGAATCAGAAACTCCAAATCGGTGAAAAAAAAATGCAGGAAACCTCCTTAGATCAAAATGGACATGCAAAACCACAAAGAAAGAAAAATCAATCTCTGAATCCTCGATGATGTAGGTTTGATCGATCGAAGATTCAAGCCGATTGATCGAAAAAGAAAGAAAGCAAATCAAATCAATTGGTGTAAGGCTTGGTCAGTTGTTGGATCTAAACAACTTGATCGAAAAAGAAAGAGAGAATTGGTTGAGGATTCGGAGCTCTGGGCTCTGATACCATGTCAGCTGTGCTAGAATCAGAGAAAGAGATTTTAGAGAGACAAACAATCTAATGTTGAGAGAGAAAGTAAGTTTTATTATATGTATGAATTTGTACAAGGAATGGATATATATACAGGCAAGTTCTCCTCTCTCATAACCAAGCCAATCCTGCCAGCTGTAACAAACCATGACATCAGCATAACCGACTTATTACAATAAATCATAACAAACTAAGCTAAGGAGGTTGATTGTCAGCAGGGGATATTTCCACATCAACCATGAGCTTAACCTTTTGGTTGAGATGATTCTTGAATATGATATCAAAGCAAAGTTGTTTGATCTTGATTTGCCACCATCCCTGTTTAATTAAAATTGTATGCACGTGTTGGGCCTTGTTAGTAGCCCACACTTGAGGGGGCCTTATTGGAGTAAGGCGGGCCTTTGCAGCATTCACGCATTAAGCCCAAAAGGCATTTGCATGAGGGGACGTGTCAGAAGATAAATCTATTCATAGGCCTTTAACCATCAGCTTAAGCTTTTAGTTGAGATGGTTCTTGAACTTGGTATCAGAGCCTTTCTAGGCAAGAGTTCTCAAGTTTGAATCTCAGCAGCTCCCATATTGATTTATTGCGCAAGGTAGGGGGAGCCTTTGCAGTATCCACACTTCAAGTCCAAAGAGCATTTGCGTGAGGGGGCGTGTTAAATAATAAATCTATTCTCGAACCTTCAACTATCAGCTTAAACTTTTGGTTAAGATGGTTTTTGAATAGGAATAATGCAGTTCTATGTTGTGTTCTAAGGTCTAATGCCCCATTTACTGTGATTGAGGGCTTTATCAGGCACATTTGGAAAAATTTTGAAATACGTAAGGTTGCATCTATTAGGAAAGGAGTATTCATGGTGAGATTCACAAGCATTCAAGACAAAGAAGCAGTAGTTCAGAGGGGGTTTTGTTTCTTTGACAAAAAAACCTTTTTTGGTGCGACCATGGAATGAATAACTCAGCATTGACACTAATTCTATGTCATCTCTCCCAATTTGGGTCAGATTCCCTAAGATTGATATAAAATACTGGGGGTCTGACAGTCTAAATAAGCTAGGTAGTCTTCTAGGCATCCCACTCAAAACAGATAAAACCACAAAGGAGAAAACCATGCTCAACTATGCAAGAATGTTGATTGATGTCCTACTGGAAGGAACTTTCCCCGATTATGTGGAATTTATTAATGATTATGATATACTAGTCAGGCAGAAGGCTGAATTTGTATGGAAGCCTACTAAGCGTACTCATTGCAACCTTGGACATGAAGATGAAGAATGCAGGAAGAAATTAAACATTCGAAGAGAGTGAAGAGTGGATTGGGAAGGTCGAAGAGAGGATGTCACCACACCAGAGGCCTCTAATGATCTCAGTCCAGATCAAGATATTCATTAGAGCATATGCAATAGTGATTCATAATTTTGGATCATAAGTGGAGGCCCACACCCTTCACATTATCTCACAAGCCAACTTTTTCTCTCTTCTCTAAATCCTATGGATCACCAACTTGGATTACCAAATAAAATAATATTTTATAGACCCCACTACCACCATATTATTGGATTTTAGATTTTTAAAGGCTTAGTTGGCCGAAAAAAAGAGAGAGAAAATATGTGGGGGGCGGATCACGGCCGTGAGTTGGACCGTAAGGCGAACGAAGCGGATCATTGATGCATGTTATTACTTTGACCGTGAGCCAAATTTTTTGCTCGCGAGCCTTGCATTGCGTATGCTCTTAAAGTATCTACATTAGTTGGATTACGATCCAAAAGGGAGGCTCACGGTTCAAAATACCATCTGTATCAGTGATTTCCACGGCTCGCCTCGCGGTTCGGCTCCTTGCGGTGATCCACTCACAATTTTCTTTCCCTTTCGTTTGGCAAGCACATTAATAAATAGTATAAAATAAAATGCTAAAACTAATTAAATCTGTTTAAATGTGGGTCCATAAGTAATATTTAATTTGGTGATTCAAGTTGGTGATCCATTTGATATCGAATGGAGAAAAAAAGTTAGATTGTAAGATGATGTGGAAAGTGTGAGCCCCTACTTATGATTCAAAAATATGAATCACCGAAACACGTGCTCTTGAGCACATGTATTGCTTGGATCATGGTCCAAAAGGGAGGCTCACGATCCAAAATATCGTATGCATTATTGATCCACACAGCTCGCTCCGCGGTTCGGCTCCCCACGGGATCCGTTCACAACTCTCTTTTCCCCCTTTTTTGGCAAGCACACTAATGAATAGTATAAAATAAAAGGCTAAAACTAATTAAATATATTTAAATGTGGACCCATGAATAATATTTTATTTGATGATACAAGTTGGTGATCCATCTAATGTAGAAAGAAGAGACAAAGTTGGATTGTAAGATGATGTGGAAGATATAGGCCCCTAGTTGTAATCCAAAAATATGAATCATCATTGCAATTGCTCTCGTAGTGCCAAGACCTGTGTGCCATTTGCAGGCCTTCATGCCACATGTCGCTTCTACAATTAAGTTGCTTGTTTTTAGCATGATGAGGAACACTCTACTATTCCTACATACATTCCAACTTTTTTTGTCTTTTTGTTATTTTTTTTGTTTTTCTTTTTATTTTTCCTCAAAAATATTATTTTGGTGGTTAAAAAAAGGCTTGTAAGTTATGGGGCGGTTTATGACAAATATTTTATTGGGTGATTCAAGTTAGAGTTTCATACGTTAGAGAATTGAAGGAATGTAAAATGAAATATATGTTGATGTGATAAGATGGAGTTTTAAAATTTAGAACTCTGATTGGAAATGCTCTTATGACATGTTTTTCTTAACTTTCATGGGTACTTACTATTCGCTTCAATATCAATTACTAATTAATAACAATTATTCAATACCACTCAATATAATTAAGCAACATTCAATATCATTTTATTTCAAAATGCCATGCATTATCGTTTAATACTTTCCAATATCATTCACCATTTTAAAGCATATCCTTCAGCACTAATCAATACAATTGACTCCATCTATCCTACATTAACAATAAAATTTTATAAGCAAATCAAAAATAAGCATTAATGCAGTTTATGTTGTGGAATTGATTTTCCAACCAAAGAAAATATCGATAAGTTTTTTTTTTTTTTTTGGCGAAGGGAACTTTGACAATATAACGAAATTATATGTATTTGACCAACATCAACCAACTTTAACCCACTTTCCACTATTTTAACTAATTTCTACACATCATCCAAAAAAAAAAAAAAATCCAACCCACTTCAACAAAAAAATACCTACTTCAACCTACTTCTACCAATCTCAACCAACTTTAATAATTTACCAACCCATATTTCTCAACGAAGAGAACAAGCCCTTAAATATCACTCAATAGGATCTAGCACACCAAATTTCATCGGCGAAAATTTTATATTAAGTTGTGACTTTGTGAGCCAACTATAATTCTGCCCGTTTTTCTTTTTCTTTTTTTTTTTGTGGTTTTCATTTTGGTGGTTGGGGGTTGGGCACTGGGCACTAAAGCAAAGACTTAAACCAAGAGAACTTATAATGACAGCTTATTTTCATGCTGTGCTATGTTCCCATCAAAACTGGCCTGTGAATGTACACATACCATGTTGAATCTGACAAATATGAATTCTTAAGCCTCACTACTGCAAAGGCATACCTATTCATATAATTGATGTCTTTTTTGGAATAAGCAATCAGTTAACTCAAAACCAAAAAACAAGGGATCTTCAGAGACGCTTGTTTTGATTTGAAACATCCCCTTCATGGACCACACAGCTGAGAGCAGAGCAGAGCAGGTGAAGATGAGAAGCGGCTTGTCTCCATGCCAGAGCAGTATCGTGTTGTTTGTTTTTCTTGTGTCATTATTTTGTAAAAATCCCTATGAAAAATACTAAATTATCTATAAACCATAATCCTATCAAAATCCAGTGGCCATAAATCGGCCTTGAACAAAAAGAAGAAGAAGAAGAAGCAGATATCGAAACTTCTCTTTTGCCCCCATTTGTAAATCCATAGAAGCACACCCTCTGTATCCCAACTTGACAGTATCAACCCCCATCAGTGCTTTGCCTGCAGGAAACCGTGAAAGACATCGGTCAGATTGCAAAATGGTAATCGAGTTGTGCATATTTCTGGTTCAATGCATGTAGAGATAACAGAAAGTTGTTTCATGCAAATTTCGCCACAACGCAGCTGTGCAACTTGTGCAATTGCTCGCATTCCTGATGTGCATGCAGAGCCTGCCTATTTGAGGGAGTAATTACCATGGAAGGTACGATCCAAACCACAATTAAAAGTACGGTACTTTTCCAATTAGTCGTCAGTCGTTTCTTTCTGAGAAAGAGATAAGAATCCTTTTGGATTGACGGTTAACTCCTCTCAACCTAGTTTACAAAACCCTAGCCTACAAAATATTAAATGAAGGCAAGTCGAGAAGAATGTTTGAACCCATTCATCTCCATTGCTCACTTTGTTCATCCCACATTGAATGTGAATGGGAGTGGAGAAGATTTTTAATGAGTTTAGAACCTCCTCCATTACTTCACTTTTTGTTCATCTCCAAATTGAATGTGAATGGGGGTAAAGAGAAGATTTTTAATGAGTTTAGAGCCTCCTATCCCTCTTGCATCCCCTGGACTTTGCATATCCAAAAATAAATCAACTACCTCCTCTTTCCCTACCCCTCTTTTTCTCTCAAATCAAGATGCTACACTAAACAAGGTTAACAGCAGTTAATTAAGCTCTTTTCCCATCCACTCCCGATTCTTTATACTGAACCTTGCTGATTTCAGTGTTACTGATTGTTGAGCAAAGTGGACTGCTGATTGAAAAGAAGAAGCCACTTCAGTCTTACGAACACAGAAAACAGGTGAAGCGCCAATCAGGCAGAATATCAAGAAGTAGAATCGTAGAATTCTTCATGAAATAGTAAGAGGTTTTTCTCTCTCTAGCTGGAAAGCCGGCAATCAAGTAAATAATCCAAGAATGGATTGATGGTGAAACAAAGATAGTCATCCCAGACCACCACACAACCCAGATAATTAAACCCAGGGTTGAGGAAACAACTGAAATTAATCTCTCTATTTCTCGGAAACAAGGGTAGTATACTTGCACTTGGACCTCCTCAAGCCCTTGGCCCAAGCAGGAACTGCACTTGATGGTGATGGGAAGAGCATTGGGGATGGCAAGGGCAAACAACTTCACCCCAAACAAGCTCCAAATCCAAATCAGATCCAAGCCTAGAATCCTGCCTAGGATCACGCAAGATGGTCAAATGTGGCAACCTTACCCCGATTGCAGGAGGATTACGAACCTAGATTAAAAAATTCTCCTCTGCATTAGAGGACACTTAGTTGGATGGTAGAGCAAACGTGTGGATGTGGTAGTACTAGCTATAGCACATCCATAGCAAAAAGACGATAGGTCTGGCTATAAGTCAATATACCAAGATAGAATAAATGAGTGGCCTGAGCCTTATAACTAATAAGGAGGCCTTTTAGGTAAGAGATCAGTCTGAGACTCTGAGACACTCACAAGTAGTGAAAACAGTAATTTTGCTTTGCCGCCGCCTAGTTGCATGAGACTTAATGCATAACAGGAGAAATACACTCATATGAATCAGGAACTTCCCAACATAGAAAGAACCAAACAGTAATCTGATTTGCATACATGTCAGAGTGTCAAGTAGTACTAGTATGTATAAAAGAGAAGTCAGAAATCAGGACATCAGAGAGAGATCACACTCTGATCAAGAACAAGGATGATTACCTGAGAATACAAGAAGGTTCCAAGGATTGCAATGGCAGCTCCAAGTGCATTTACTGGCTGCACAGGCGTCCGGAAAATAATGATCGAGGAGACAATTACAGAGATGCGCTTCATAGTGTTCCCTACACTAAATGTCAAAGGAGAGATTTCATCCAGAGACATGTATGACACTTGGTTGTAGAGGTGATAGAAAACACTTTGGGCAACCACCCACCTATAGCAAACAAATACAGCAACATCTCATTAGGCAAACGGCATTAAATAGGGACATAATTATGGAATCATTAATCAGTGCAACTAGAGGTAACACATTCATTAATCAAGAAGCAACAAACCAGTATCAAGAAAAGAAACTGCTCAAAAATTATTCATTAAAAACAGAAGGTATAAGACCAGTAAGTAATTCAATTAACAGGAAATAAGGGCTGAAAATCGTAAAATATTATTGTCATCTGGGACTTAAATTTTTCCTAGATTCACCATTACACCTCGTAAAATATGTGACCCGAAGTCATACCCGAATAGACACCCGAAATAGCTTATCCAAACGGCAAATGACCCAAACCGAACCCAAACAAACCCAACCCAACTCGAACATTTTCGACCAAAGTTATTTTTCTTTTGCATGAAAAGCTTATTAGACCAAAAATCAACCGACCCGAAATCAACCCAAATAGAAAATGACCCGACCCAAAATTGAACCCAAACCAAATCTTGTTGACCCGAACATGACCCGACCCGAAGATTAGCTGGCCCACACCCAAACCAAATGACCCATTTGCCATGTCTTCTCACAGCACTTCAATAAATATGACATGGCACTTAAATTTACTACACCAAGAATGATATTGAGGAGAGGGAGGGCTTCTGGAATCACTTCCATATTCTGCAAATACAAAAGGTATCATTTATTAATGATAATCAGAATGGCAAATCTACACAAAGCTTCACAGTCAACTCTTCAAATTGGAGAGGTTTGGATTTATTTATCCTTCCTCATATAATCTTTTTCTCTCTTCCCTTCTTTCTACCCCACTTTCATTGCAACTCAAGTAACCATGGATACTCAATATTGAGGCATCCACATGGACAACACTTCATTTCAACAGGCCTGCAAAAACTTCAGCAGACATATGAATCTAAACCTAGGAATGTACTCGTGTTGGACGCTTGTAAGGCCACCCAAATATCACAAAGTACCATTTCTTTCCAAAGCACATAAACAAGAGTCCACAATCTCCCAAATCAAGCAGGCTATTTGCATAACATGCTTGAACCAGCAAACTAGGGGGATATAAGAAGCTCTGCAGGCCACCTTTACCCAAAATGATTCGAAAATTTATAGAGCAGATCACCATGCTTCCTAGCTCATGCAATGTTTCCATCATTATCAAGGTCATGCAAGGCCTTACATTTTGGCCAATGACAATCAGAACTTATAATATTGAAGGGTTCGTTTAAGGAGAAAAAAGGGTCTGCAAACTGAGATAGAAACAGGAGTAACAGAACATTAAGTTGAGTATCAAAAGCCAACACGTACTGAAAATCAGTCTATTCTCAAGAAGTGAACCACCGGTTTTGTGATAGGCTAGAAAAACAAATTTTCAAACACAGCAACAGATACAAAGATAAAACACAGATCAACAATAGAAACATGAAACACCGGAGAAAACAAACCAAAAACATGATTTAGTATTCCATATTGTTTACCAAATGAAGTTGGGTCCAACTTGAGAAACAGCCTTCTCCCATCCAGCAGCCCACATTTGGCGACCCTCCACGGCAATTGCAAATGGGGTCAGAATCAGGAGAGATAGCATTGATAAACAAGCGTAATAGTTCATCCCGCTAACAGACTTCCCTTTCATGCCTCTCTTTGAAAATATATTGCGGAAGACAAACGCCAAATTTGATATCATTGCGCCCATAAAACCTGTAAAGGACGCGCAATCACTTAGGGATTTGCAAAACTGTGAAATTATACTAGAAATTTCCAAAAAAAAGGCCAAAGACAATCGTCCAGGAGTAGGGGAGGGGAGATAGGGAAGACAATTCTTCACATAACATTCAAATGCTTTAAATTACCGGAAGTTTCCAAAAAATCCACCCCCCCCCCCAAAAGAAAGAAAGAAAGAAAGAAAGAATAACCAAAAACAAAAGCTATAGATGCCTGAAATTTGTGTATCAAGTGGCAATCCCCAACAAAATTGCAATGTACATTACACACAGTCAGGGTCAAGGATCGAGTACAAAGATCAATCAAACGATTGGATCAGTTAATTTTGGGATATCTGTCTGCTTCTGGTCTTATTTCATTGTCCACCTCCCATTTCACATGGGTTAGGATTTCGGAGATTTTGACACAGCTACTTTGGGTTGGAAAGTATTGTCAAAGCAACACAATTTACAGGGAGGCGGCAAATGAAGATAAGGCAAGGTGAGATGCCAAATGAAGAGGAAACGAACAGGTTGAACAGCTTGAACTGAGGTTTAAATCTTTCAGGAGGCTAAGTTCACCGTATTAAATTATGGATATAGCCTGATATTGTTACTCAGACTCTTCCATAACTGAGTTGAAGCATAAAGTGTCCAGCATGGTATAGGTATTAGGCTCCACAATTTTCAAAAAATTAGTGCAGTTTTAGCATGAAAGGAAGGATCAAGTTTCGACATATCACGGTATTAAGTGTACATCACATCTACTCAAGGTGAGACGAAGAATCCAAGCAACATAGTTGCCGACATATATAGTTCATAATTCTAGGAGATTTAACCAGCACCATATGTCTCAGTAATCAGTATTACTTACCAACCATGTCGAAGTTCAGCTCAGTGACGGCAGCAAGAGCACAACCCCCAATTATAGGAAGCAGTGACCAGTAAACCCCGGCGGGGAAGGATTCGCCCAACAAAAATTTTGAGACCAATACACTGAAAGCAGGCTCAGCACTCTTAATGATGTGGGTAAAGGAAACCGCAACCTTTGACATGCTAACTGTGGCTGCTACATGTCCAATAGTATGTGCCACAGCAACCTGTCAAGAAGATACATTAAGAAGCCAACAAAATACATAAATTGAGGTCAAACCAATACTCAATAGAGGTTATTGAAAGAAACAAATAATCAAAAACAGAAATAAGTAAACAAACATACAAGGACAGAAAGGCACTAGCATGGAGAAACAAACAAGGTGTCTCTTACAGCCTATAGAAAAATAAATCATGTCATAAATTACAATCAGAAGTGACAATTGAAATAAGTACAATTCTTCAACAACAGCACCAGAACCGGTTACAGACCAAATTACTAGCTAACCAAATTCAAACACCAAATTACTAGCAAACCAAATTCAAACAGCTCATATCTAGGAATTATCTTAACAACATTACAAATTATGAACTTCTTTGGCATGAGAAAGCACTTATTCAGAAAATACAAATTATGAACTTCTTTGGCATGAGAAAGCACTTATTCAGCAAATACAAAGTTGTCATCTTATCATAGCACCAAAACTGCTTATCAAGCAAGGCAAACAATGTGAATCCAATTTTACAATACCAAAGGAAAGAAAATTCAAGTTCAATTAGAGCTAAACCAAACTAAACCTTTAAAGCTAAATGCAGACTACTAACAGCACAATCTTTTTAAGGATTATCAAAGGAATAATGTCATAACGTGCATCTTAAAAACAGAATTGAGAGCTACTTCATCTACGGCCAAATATTAAACACTAAAGACAACTAATCTCAGAAAACCCAATTCAAACTTCAAAAGCAAGAGAAATTCCAACCCAAAAATAACACTTACAGGGAAAAGTGCCTTCCAGAACTCAAAATCAGTCTGAGGTGGCTCAGCAATCCTGGTTGCCCAAGACACCAACATAATCAAAGAGCCCATAGCAAGTGACAAAGTGGAGGTCAACCAAGGGTAAGGGAAGGCATTCAACACCTTCTTATTGTAAATATTGAAGACAACATTCAGAGCCCACCATGTTGCAAAATAAATCCCAATTTTCAGCCTCCTTGCAGCCTCGCCTGGGACTTTGGGGCTGTCATTCTCGAAGGGTTGTGGCTCTGACCGATCTGCCTCATAAGCTTCGCACTTCACAAGATGTTTTCTCTCTCTTCCGAACAACCCATCACCAAAACCCAAACCCTTAACACTTGAAATATGAAGGGGTTTCTGGATCGAAAGTAGGGATTTTCGACAAGTTATTTGGGGAAAGGAAGCAAATTGCGAAGTGGGTATTTGAGATTTCTTCCTTAGAATCCCAAGATTGGTGAAAGAAATTGTGGGTTGCTTCAAAGTGGTGATCATCATGCCTATCAAGAACAAAGATCAAATTTTGAAGACGAAAACAGAGCAAGGGTACAAAAACAAGAATCGGCAAACTCTTTTTCTGGGAGGTTGGTGACTGCCTGCGAAATATAAGAGAAGAAAACTGCAAAGTGCAAACCCTTACTACAAATATGATCACCAATAACTATAAGTTGTTTTGCCTTCTACGGAAGGTAGAATAAGGGGCAAATAATATCATTAAAAATCTGTCAAAATTGAAAAATAAGATGCCCAAAAAGCAGAAATTCGATTTCAATTAGGTACGATTAATAGTGGGCAGGATCAGTCAATGAAATTTACGGAATTTATGGTAAGAGTTGGTTCCGAAAGTAGAGAGAGAAAGGGGGCAAAGGTCAGATCTGAAATGGGTATGTGAATGAATTGAGAATCCTGCTCTTCAATTTATAATGCCAAAAACGCATGGGAGGACGCAAACTTTATGTAACCGAGGGTTGAAGAGGGTTTCTAAGAGTCCAAGGAGAGAGAATGTGTCGGACTTTGAATTTTGATACACTTTTAATCAAAGGAGTATTTGTGATTAATTTCAATTCTAGTAGTATAAAATGTTGTCCGGCAAAAGATGCCGTGTGGTCATAAGTTACTAGAAGCACAAAAAGGGTATCGCATTGTTTTTGGTGGTAGATCTATAAATAATGAATACGAATATACTATTATTATGCCTAAATTAAAGATCTTCCTCGGATAATTATATCATGCATCCCTTGCTATTCGAGGAAATTTAATCCTTTAGGGTATGGACATTGACCCCCTATGTCCTCACTGTAATACTGCTATTGAGGATGCATAACATGTATTTCTGGGTTGCCAAAACACTCAAATCCTTTGGGAATTAGCACGAGATCATAATTGGGTTCATGTCGATCTTCCAGTTGACCCCCACCTGAAGATTGAAACCTGACTGTCACTTATTAAGAGTTCTATGCCATCAACTAAGATGGATAGAATTGTTGCACTTCTTTGGAGTATTTGGAAAATTAGGAATAATAAAATATTTCGTAACGAAACATCTAGTCCGAGTCTATCCTTTTTACGAGCAAAACGAGCAAGTGCCGAATAGTGCATAAGACATAAGCTTTTTCAAATTCACAATCCATCCCCCCACACTCATTCAAACAGTTGGAGTAAGCAATCCAGATGGATCTTATGGAGCAAGCCACCAGTTGGATTCGCCAAAATCAACTTTGACAGATCCTAAAATTCTCAGGGAGCAGCAGGAGGTTTTGTCGTACGTGACTGGAGCAGAAGGTTTTTGTAGGCTGCCGCATTCAATCTTGGAGCTGCATCAGTATTGGTGGCCGAAGCTACAACAATGCGTAATTGACTCAAAGCAACGATACAAGTAGGATTTATGGATATTCATATTGAAGGTGATAATCGTACTCTCATTCAAGCTGTGAAGGGAAAAATTCAAATACCTTGGGAAATTCAAGTGCTTGTGCAAGATATTACTACCTTTTTAGATAGATTCAACCAGGTTATTATCAATCATATTTTTATGCAGGGTAATAGTGCAGTTGATTGGCTGGCTAAGTACAGACTTTCAATTCATTCCACAACTGTGTGGAATTTGGTTCCTCCTCAGGACCTTAGGCGTTTCCTCCTTGAGGATAACTTTGAGAGAAGAACATCCTAAAGTATATGTCTTACCTTTCTTACAAAAAAATAAAATAAAATGAATACGTACGAATATACTAATTTTGCGTTTTATGTCAAAATTAATCATTTAAATAACATATAGTTGTTCAGGTAGCAAATATCAAGTTAGATATGAGTATATGTTCTTTTTTTTTGTTAACAAAAGGATGACAACTTTGTTAATAAAAACTCAACTGGTTACATATCCAGCAGCAAAATCAACTAGAATAGAAGGGAAATCATTCAACCATAATCTAGAATCATGAACTGTTAGATGGGCTATCATAGGCACTACAACATTGCAATCTCGTGCTCAAACTTCACCTCCTCCATGATAATTTCCTCCACCACTCATCTCGGTAGTAACCACCTTCCTAGCCTTGAGCATCAAGATGACCCCAAGGTTGTTGCCCTCCACCACCAATCTCCTCCATGTATGTTCTGCCGCCAAGCTAAGTGCCACTTGGATTTACATGGCCTCTGCGACTTCAACTGGAGCTGGTCCCTGTGTTCGTTTAACTGCTGCCATAAGAATTGCCCCTGCGTTGTCTCGAACCATCATTCCCAAGCTGCTACATTCGCCCACCCGCCCGCGTTTACATTTACTTTGACACTCCCCACTGGGGGAAGGCCCCAATGAGCTCCATGACCCTTCTTCATCGCCCTTGGGTTTGCCAAAACCTCTCTATACCTTTGGTGTAGCAACATGACCCAACTCAGACACGTCCCAGGATCGTCTTCCTTCCCCTCAAAAAGGAACAAGTTACGCTCCTTCCATATGCCCAATGCAAGCATACAAGCTAGACCCAAATTACCCTCACTTACGTCGTACCCCTCCTGCCCCATCCATGTAGCCCAATCCTTAGCATTATCCCCATCCAACCTCAACCCAAGTGGACTACCAAACCACACGGTCTTACTTCATGGGCACTCGAACAAAACTTGCTTTAGGGTTTCTACTTGGCCACACCTTGCACAAGCTACATCAGTCCCTCCTAGCCTACTATGAATATTTTCTTTTGTTGGCAGGATATTCATGAGAGACTCTCCACAATAAATTTTTGACTTTTGGTGGGACCTTAATGTTCCAAAGCTTCTTCCAAAAGCTCCTCCTTTCTCCAGGATTAGGCTCCTTTGAAGAGCTTGGTCTTTCGTATTTCCATTTAGCGAGGGTACAATGATATGCTGACCTTACCCGGAAGTGTCCATCCTTTGTATGTCTCCAAAGTAGCATGTCTTTCTTGTGAGTTTTTAGAATTGGAATTTGCTTAATGCTAGCCCGAAGAGCTCTGGCACCAAGTTTGTGTCCCACTCATGCCCCTCCTCGTTTAGTAGGTCCCTTACCATCGTCACATTACACCCCTCATGTTTAGGAACCCCGCATCTACCATTTACCCCATCCATAATCCACTTATCTTCCCAAATGTCCATTGATATCTTCCATAATCCACTCTCCATCTTGTCCCATTCTCCACAACCCATCGTGCCCCAGTGATTGACCCTCCAAATAAAGCTTGGGTTATGCCCTAGTCTTGCTTGAAAGAAGTTTGATTTGGGGTAGAAGTATCTAGCCCTCATGACTCGTGCCATAAAGGATGTTCCATCTTAAAGGAGCCTCCACCCTTGTTCTGCAGTAGCACCAAGTTAAAAGGCTCCAAATTCCTGAACCCCAACCCTCCTTCCAAATTGCCACGTCCCATCTTGCCCCAACTCAACGATGCCAACTTTCTCTCATTCCCTTTTGGCCTCAACCAAAAAGAGCTAATCATTTTTTACATACTCGAGAGGATTAAATAGGGTATGATCTTGAAAATTCCCATTGCATAGGTGGGGATAGCTTACGACACTACTTTAATGAGCACTTCCTTCTCTGCTTTTGATAAGGTCTTCTCCTTGCAACCCTTCAGCTTCTTGCTCACTCTTGCTCTAAGACTGTCAAAAGTCTCCTCTTCGATCTCCCTATCACGGCAGATAAAGCCCAGATACTTCTCATGAGTCTCCAGCTCTTATCTGCAACTGTCTGCACAGACTGCTTTGTAGTTGCCTATTTAACATTCTTACTAAAGCACACATTCAATTCATTTTATTTGCGTTCAACATTTACCCCGAAGCCCGTTCATAAAGCGCCAAGGTCTCCATAAGTTTACCACGTTCTTGGGAGCTTGCTCTTGTAAAGAGCACACTGTCATCGGCGAAGAGGAGATGGGAAATCATAGGAGCTTCATGGGCTATATTCACACCATGGATGTGCTTCTTTTTCCCACAGCAACTTGCATTAGGTCTGCCAATGCTTCCGCCACTAAAATAAACAGGTAAGGTGAGAGGCGGTCCCCTTAGTGTATTCCCCTCGAAGCGGTGAAAAGTCCTTGGGGGCCTGTCAGTAATAATAATAGAGTAAGATGAAGTTTGGGTTGTGTACGTTAGAGAACGATGTGCGGGTGGTTGAATGGATGCAGAAACTGTCTGTCAATAGAACCCTGAAACATTGTCTTGTTTGTGTCTTTGTCCTCTATATGCATAAACAAATCATCACAAGGATTCCAACAATTATTTTTGACGCCAATAATCCCAACTTTGGGTGTTAGATAGTAGTAATCTTATTTTTAGCGTCCAGCACACACAACTTTGAAATATTTAACATTATCATACACCACCAAGTCAAACGACCTTAACCATGTGATTGTTTATTTATCAGATGTGGATTATATAATTCATTCATTCTCTCATTACACCATCCATATGCAATAAACAAGATCCTATGTCATCATAACTCAAGGTTTGGAGACATTTGGGCCATATTTTTTTCAATTTTTAATAAGTATTTATCATCAACATTCAGTAATTTTCAATAACTTTAAACATATCAACTTTCAGCATTATTCAACAACTTTTAGCACCGTCTGACACTTCTAAAATCCTTAATGGATTAGAATATACGTGTTCGGTAAAATTAATTGTTTCAATAACGATCACAACTAAAAAAATAAGCTTTTTCCGATAGATTTTCCGGCGGAAAAAGCAATATTTTCCGTTGGCCGATAACGTCTGTCGGAATTTGGCCGGTTGGGAATGCGTTCCGATGGAAATCACAAGTCCGTTGGACCGCTTCTCCGACGAAATTGAGGTAGTCAACGGACTCATCCGTCGGATGAAAAAACTCGGAAAAAAATTTCAAAAAAATTTGTTTTTTTTGGATTCTGTAAGAAATTCCGTCGGAACCCGTTGAATGTTTAAATTTTATTTAAAAAATATACAGATTCCGTCGAAAATTCCGTCAGAACATTGGAAATCCGTTGACATTTTAAATTTCATTTAAAAAATATAGTATCCAACTATAAAAACATTTTCCAATGTATCTAATACACAATAAATTCTCATCATTGACGTTAAATTGATATTAGCATTAAATTATGCTTAATTAATAAAAAATTATATTCTTTAACAATAAAGTGCAAAATTGAGAACAAATTATCATCTTAACAAACTAACATCAATGTAACAAACTAACTATATAAATTATTAAAATTACATAATTACATGCAAACTAATTACACAAATTATACACGAGAAAACCTTCTCAAAAAGTCAATGATGAATGACGGCGGGAGAAGGTGACGGCGGTAGGATAGCGGCAAGCGGTGGTGCTCCATCTCTCTCTATCTTTCTCTATTTTACAAAATGAGCACAAAAAAATGAAGCATTGAGCGAAATTTATAAGAGAAATTTCGACGGAATATCCCGTCGGAGTTCCAACGGAATTCTGACAGATTTTTTCCTTAAAATATTCAAAAAGTTTTGAATTTTCCCTCAATTCAAGTCGAGGTCAAAAAAAACTTTTTTGAAAATTTTAAATATTTTCCGACGAAAATTCTATCAAAATTTCATTGGAAATACGTCGGGTTCCGTCGGAAAAAAAGTCCTCAGGAAAATTTGTCGGAGTCCCAACGAATTTTTTAGAATTCATCGGAGATTCCAACGGACCTATTTTCCGTTGGAAAATTCCGTCGGAATAAGCCAAATTTTTAGTAATGGGTTATCGATTTTACTAGCCATTAGTTGTCATCCTCTTCTGCTTAATTGTTGTTCAATTAGTGATTTAAAATATGTATATTGGTAAAAGTAGCTATTAAGATAACATATTTATCTAAAATAACTAAAAAAAAACACATTAGATGAAGCATTTTAGTAAATAAAAAAGAGAACTTTGTATTTTGCAATAAACCACCAGGTGAAAATTTTGAAAAGCTACTGAAAATAGCTTTGAAAAAACACGACATAAGACTATTTCATCCAGTACTTTACCAAACATCGACAAGTAATGACCGATAACTTTTTGACTACTAGAGACCACTAACCTCTACTTGAACCTCTATCACTGAATAAGACCTAAATCACTTAATTGTTTATCAACAATAAAACTTTATTTTAATAATAATATAAAAATGAATAATATTCTGATTGTGAAATGAATATCATTTTGAACAAATAAATATTATATTATTTAATTAGATAAATGTCTAGTTATTTTACTAAAATTAAACTTTTGAAAGAAAATTAGTAATGATTTCTTATTCAAAATATTTCTCATCAAAATTAATAAAGGTAATAAAGGTGTTTCTCATCATAATTAATCAATGTTATTGTATCAATTTTTACACTTGAGTACTTTGGTCGTCTTTAAAAGAAGGTATGACAATTACTCTAAGAGAATCACATTTGAAAGGAAGTTTTATAAGCTACTTTTTTCATTTTTATTGGTCTCGCCCATTTAAATTCTCATGCTGTATTTTTTTAAAATTTTGACTTGTAATCTCTCATCTTTTTTTTTTCTTTTTTATTATTCTTCCCTTTTTGTATTTTCATACCAAAATTTTTAACTTTTGAAAAATTTTAATTATCGATAAAACCTATTTGTTTTAAATATAGTTTTAAAAAACTCAAACATATGTTTAACTATAATGTGGAACTATTTTTAAGATTTATTATATTCCATGATTGACCTATTATATAATTGTACAAGCTTTTAACTTTTTGAATAATCCAATATTATAAAAGAAAATTTTTAAATAAGCGAAACAATGAAACACTAAACTCTTTGTTGTATCGTAGCATAGAGATGTTACACATATAAATTAGAGATGTTAAATTACTCTCTTATGTACACAATTTTCTTAGTGGGATTCATCTTTCTCCACTCTTCTCATGATTTTGTTATTTTTATTATTTAAATATTATTCACTTCATTTTTATTAATCAAGGAATTATGACATATGTGTATATAAATTTATAAAAGATGAAAAAAAGTAGATAAATAGATAAATGATGAATTACATAAACACTTATTAAATAAGTAAATCAACAACCCTTGCATCACAGGGGTATAACACTAGTTCCATTTTATAAATGTCGACAAGAAGAAGATGCATGCCAAAATTGAATACTCTATTAACTCCATGTTCTTCTCCAGTTATTTCTAGTTATCCAATGTCTTCCGAATTTTTCTGATTCTACCGGATTCCAATTTCCTCTGATTTAGGTTCAATTTTCTTATTCATCTAAAGTAGACCTCCAATATTCTCTGCCCTAAGGAACAAACCCTAATTGAAGCACGCTATCAACAAACCCTAAAGGAATGATGAGGCATGGCTAGAAATAATCTAGGGTCTGCCTGTGCAGGTTCAATCCTGCTGCTGTTATGTTCAACTCCGAGCTTTTCTTCTATGAACCATGTTTGACTGATTGTGCTCAATTGGTCCAGCCATATGTATCTGTTGTTTGGTTACAACTTACAAGGTTACGATTCATGAATGTAGTAGATATGGAGAAAACTCATATCGAAATAGCATACAGTACGTGTTTTGATTCTTACTGATGCTTGTCACAGTTGACAATGTGCCCACTGCAAACAAAGACACGGCTATATTGTCATACACCCATGTTGATATATAACACCTTTAATGGTTGATAAGTTCATTAACTGTGTTAGGGTTTGGACTATTGTAACGTATAATTTGACGAAGATGGTAAACCAAGCACTTGACAGGGTTCATCAGTGTTGTTACTTCGGGGATAGAGGTTACTAGTTTAACTACATTAACTGTTTTATGCTATATGTTTGAGAAACTTTACAAGAGAATTGCGTGCACTGCTTTATTCTTAGGTATATCTAGTATGCATGGCATCGTGACTGATAGATGGCAACTGCAAATTAAGGTGCATGATTACGGAAAACGGTACGGTGGCATGAGATTGCTATGCTCATCTGTATTACTATAGACCTATATTGTTATGATAGGATATATAAACATTTTAGCATTTGGACTCTGACAAAATTGGACAAAGATCATAAATGGATTACTGATTTTAGCTTCTATTTTGTTGTTCTTTGATTGCAAGCCATTCCACGTAAAGAAGAATGAATATTCTGTATCTTCTTGCTGGCTTATTTGTCAAGGAATGACTCTATAACATTTTCAACAGGTAGTGGACGTGCCGGAGTGGTTATCGGGCATGACTAGAAATCATGTGGGCTTTGCCCGCGCAGGTTCGAATCCTGCCGTTCACGTTTCTACTGGTTTGATTTATGCTTTTGGCCATTTGTAGCCATGGGAATGAGTTCCAATGGGGTCCTCCCAAGTTCCACACCTGAGTTATTATATTGTTGCAATCAACTTGTTTTATGGAATGACACTTATAGAGGAATGTGGTAGAGTTTCTCCATGCATTCCACTTCTTCGGCCCTGTTCTATTTTGCGTTTTTTTAGCATTTAGCTAAGAGCTTACATCTCCTCACAGCTCCTTACATCTCCTTACATCTTCATACATCCTCTTACATCTCATAGATTTTTTATAACATTCATTTATTTTAGTTACAGAAATATGTATATTTTTTAATTATACTACCAATATACAAAATTTATAAATATCTTATGAACACAACGTTTACATAAACATAAAAACATAATATAACGACGTAAATTATATTTGAGTTTCGACATAAAATATATATTATTATAGATGACCATACATTTATTTATATTAAACATTATTTACTTAAAATAGGCATTTATTTGAAAAGTTGTATTCAACTTTGTCAATTTTTTTTTTATACTTTGCTTATTCGATTAAACTAATGTTCATATAAAAAATCACCTCAAGTGGACGAAATTTTATTCACCAAATTTATAGGCATTAATATATTTTATTGTTGTGTAATTAACTTAATTAATTATTTATTTTCAATAAGTATATTATTTTAATATTATTATTTTTCATCCAAAATGTTCATTGTAAAACAAATTATACTATACAACTCTTCTACAATTCAACTCCTTGTATCTATCCTTACAGCTCCTTACAGCTTCTTACAGCTCCTTACAGCTTCTTACATCTTCTTACAACTTCTTACAGCTTCTTACATCTTCTTACAGTTCCTTACAGTTCCTTACAGCTTCTTACAGCTTCTTACATATCCTTATATCTATCTATCTATTATCTATCTAAAACGCGAAATAGAACAGGTTGTCAGATTGCTTCTACAAATGTATGCTTTCTATTGCGAGCGCAAACAATGTTCGGCTGTCGTACACATTTCCTTTCTTGTTTATTGTCCGGTTCAAATTATAACTATTTCGAAGATTGCAATAATTGTCCGGGAAGGGTCTCCAAGGACTTTGCTGTTAGTTTGGGGCTACATCAGGGTTCCGCCTTAAGCCCGTTTCTTTTCACATTAGTTTTGGATGAGCTCACTAGAGGTATCCAGGACGAGGTGCCTTGGTGCATGTTATTTGCAGATGACATCGTCCTTATCGATGTGACTAGGCAGGGGGTTAATGACCGGTTGGAGAGTTGGAGGCATACACTGGAGGCTAAGGGCTTCCGGTTGAGTAGATCAAAAACGGAATACCTTCACTGTTGTTTCAGTGGAAGGATAGAAGAGGGGGGAGAAATCCTACTGGATGGGAGGGCAATGCCGAAGGTCGCCAATTTCAAGTATCTAGGCTCGATCATCCAGCAGAATGGGGATATTGACGAGGATATTAGCAAGCGGATTAGAGTGGGCTGGCAAAAGTGGAAGTCAGCGTCAGGGGTGTTGTACGACAAGAGAGTGCCAATGGGTTTGAAAGGCAAAGTCTATCGGATGGTAGTTAGACCCGCGGTTCTCTATGGATCGGAGTGTTGGCCTCTAAAAAAGGCGCAGGTACAGAGGTTGATGGTAGCTGAGATGAGGAAGATCAGGTGGATGTGTGGTTTTACGAGATTGGACAGGATTACGAATGGGGTTATTAGGGGCCTAGCTGGAGTGGCCCCCATAGAGGAGAAAATGAGGGAATCGAGGCTCAGATGGTTCGGCCACGTGAAGAGGAGAAGTGTGGCCGCCCCGGTGCGGAGATGCGAGACTATCAGCCCACCAGGTGGTAAGAGAGGGAGAGGTAGGCCGAAGAAGAACCTAGAAGAGGTGGTTAGAGAGGACCTGAGAGTTGTCGGTCTCACGGAGGACATGGCTCAGGATAGGAGGGTGTGGCGGGACAGGATTAAGGTCCCTGATTGTAGGGGACCGGCTCCGTAGGGGGCAGTAGCCTAGGCGGTGTGGGGTGGGGTGGGGTGGGGTGGGTTTTGGTTTGCTTGTTTGCAGGTCAAGCTTTTCCGGATGGTCACGACACCAAGCGCCCACGATTTGTCCAGGTATGTCTCCACCCCCTTTCTCTTACTTCTCTTACTTCTCTTACCTCGGTAAATGGTTTTGCAATAGTTTCCCATCCAAACCTTTTTCTCAAAACTGTTTTTGTGGGTCTTATGGAATCAACCTCTCTATGGGTAGGAATACCGGTAGAGGTAAGGTTGCCTACAGCTGGATCTCCCCAGACCCCGCGAAAGCGGGACCCACTTTGGGAGTTTGTTGTTGTTGTTGTTGTATCTATATTATTATAATAGCAATATTTACAAAACCCTAGAATGGTGCAACGAGAATGATTTGCTGGATTTGGTGTAATCTCAACCATAAAAATTATTTATGCATTAAATCTAAGCTGTCGATTTTAAAGTTAAGATATTTCTTTATTTTATTTAAAAAATCCCCCATGATTTCCGACATACATGATAAAAGATAGATTATAATCCAATTAATCTAGGGAAAAAAATTCGGTAAATATATTTGTTCATTAAATCTAAACCGAAGATTGTAATTTAAAAAAAACCACCTTATCTAAGTAAAAGACCTATTTATAATTTTTATTTTTAAAAAAATCACTCATAATTTCGAATATATTTGATAAAGCATACATGATAATTCTATTATCTAAAAAAAATTCCAAGTAGTTAATAAAAGTCATAATCTTTATAAAAACCTAAAATGCTGGCTACATCGAGAGTGATTTATAGGATTTGCTGTAGTGTCAACCATAAAAATGAATCATCTATTAAATCTGAGAATTCAACTTTGTCTCTAATATGTCTATTTATATACACTATATTAATAACAATATTTGGAAAACCCTAAAATACTAACACGAGAGTGATTTGCAGGACTTAGTGTAATCTTAACCACAAATATTATTAACTCATTAAATCTAAACCCTTGATTTTAAAGTTTAAAAAAATAGTTTGTAACTGTCGTCTCTCTTCAAGCAAAATACTGCCTTATTTTTATTTATTTTTTAAAAACAAAACTTAGGGAAGTTAACTACCTACTCCTCATATTTTCGATTATATGTGATATATGAATGTCGGGGCTTTAGATACTTTCGACTGTTGATTCTGTGCACGTCTCTTTCTGTTATCAAAGTGCACACACACACCCTCTCTCTCTCTCTCTAGGAAATTAATTTCTTCAATTTATTTTGGAAATCAATTCTCTAATAACCCTAAGAATATATGTATAATTTTCTATGTTTATAGTTAGGCGAGGGTCTCTAATATACGTTATATTTTTGGATTCATATTTTTTTATGGGTTATGATAGGAAGATCAAATGTTAGATACGTTATGGTGTAAAATTTGCAGTCCATAAGGTTGATGTATGATGTATAAACGTAGGAGTTAAAATGAGGAAATGACTTCGTTTTGAAAGAGATGTGAATATCTAATTATTTTCGAGGGTGGTGTTGTCTAATGTAAAGAAATAAGTATTTTTCGCTTATAATATAGCGAAATTATTTTATACGTGAGTGAAACATGATCCCAACCGTCTCACACTATGAGCTGATTATTTCATGAATCAAGACCTACTTTTAATGTTTTAGTCTTTCCAGGTATAATCCACTTTACAATTGAACTTTTTTGAAATTTGAGGGTTTTAGACAAATGAGAGAAGGATTTGATTCACCAATTAAAGTTTCCATTGGTTGAAAAAGGTAATTTTGCTAATTATACAATCAAGCTAAGTAAATTAGACAATATTTTACTTAGTATTTATAAAATATTTATGAGACAAGTGATTTTATAGAATGAATATTCTATAGTTTTTAAATTAAAATTTAATTAAAAAGATAGTCCGTGCATCGCACGGGTCTATACTAGTTACATCTAAAAGAAAATGGGGGAATTGTTGTGTGAATTAGCCAAGAGAGTTGGACACAAAATTGACAATTTTTTTTTACTATGACTTCAAGTTATAATTATAACAAATTATATATATATATATATATATATATATATATATATATATATATATATTACACACACCCTGTAAAAAAAATTAATAAAATTAGTTATAACGAAAACTTACCATGTAATATATATAACCCATAAAATATATTTATCTTTTACCCAAAAAAAAGGCATTATAGTTAAGAATTTTTAGTGTATACATATTTTAACAACATTATAATTTAATTTTTGACTAGTTACAATTAAAACCTAATTATACAAAACCATTAAGGCACTTTCAACAATTTTTAATTACTTCATTAACTTTACACTTCCCATGACTTTAAGCAACACTCAGTACTGATACTACTAATTAATTTCCATAAGTTAAAAAGAACATTCCCTTAGTTATATTTATGCCATCATCGAGGTACAGACACTATTACTCAACGATTTAATTCAAGGTACTTATCACATAAAGATATTGTGTTTTTATTTACTTCCAAGCTTTATAGTTCATGTCTAATGAATAGGCTCCCATATCATAAAAATCGCATGCTGATCTGCTTGTGGCAAAGTCGCATATAGAGTTGGAAAAGTCTGACTCGACACGATAACATGACACGAACCCGACCTGAAGTTACTGAGAGAAATACGAACCCGACTTGAACCGAATCGATTTCAACCCGAAGTTGACACGATTTTACCGTTTAGTGCGAAAACTTGTTATTTTTAAGTTTGAGCAAATCTAAATTATTTTTAAGGCCGACACGAAATTGACCTGTTTATTAAATGGGTTGACTCGACCCGACCCATTTCCCAACTCTATTCGCATAGCTGCATTTGCTCCACCCTTCCCACCCAGGTTCAAACATGGGGAGACTTTCCTTTGCCAATTAATTGGGAGAGGGAGGGGGGTGTGTGGGTTTGGACCTTAAGTATTGGCAGCTTTGTCTCCCTTCCCCTGGGCTGGTTGGCATATTGGGTTCTTCTTGAGATAGGGAGTCCAACAGGTGACTCACATTTACCATTGTGAAAAACAGAAAAAAAAAAATCATAAAATTCACATGACAAATTTTGCTACTCTGTGGCGACATAATGGCATTAAATACCTTCAAAGTTCGACTTGTTGAGACTTAACTACTTAAAAATCAGATTATTCTTAACTACTATTGGGTTCTTCCCTGATATAGGGAGCCCAATAAGTGGCTTATATTTACCATTGTGAAAAAAAAAAACATAAAATTCGCATGACAAATTTTGTCAGACTCCATGTTGAAATAATGGCATTAAATAACTTCAAAGTTCAACTAGTTGAGACTCAATTACTTAAAATCCGGATTATTCTTAACTATTATTGGATTCTTTTCCGAGATAGAGAGCCCAATGGGTGGCTCATATTTACCAGTGTGAAAAAAAGAAAAAAAAATCACAAAATTCGCATGACAAATTTTGTTAGACTTCACTACTTAAAAACCGAATTATTATTCTTATCCAATATCTGTAAAAATGGATTATTACATCCAAAAGCCATTATTATCATGACATAGTTGTCGAAATGATAACAAGTTGAAGTTGTACAACAGGTTAGCTAGGCATGTAAAAAATTAAGGGTGGGGCAGAATTTTCTTGTTTCACTTGTCTAACATGAGATATACACACTATTATAGCATGACCAACCAAAACATTATTTGCACTCTTGTACGAAAGCTTGTAATTGGATAACATATTTAATCAATACTTTCATATGGGGTTTGGAGAGGGTTGACCTAGGGCCAGGAAATAGGTTTTAATTTGTCCTTTTGTATGCTCTGAATTAAAACATAATTAGCGAACAACTAATAGTGAAGGGGACACAGTAGTGTTAATAGAAGGTGAATTCATCAACACAGGTTTGTTCAAGTGGTTTCACACTTATTTCTTTAAGCAAGGCTTTAGATTCGAGTCTTGTTAATGGAGAAAACTAGTGATGGAAGTGCTCTACCTCTTATTCGGCCAATAGTAACTCGACTCTAGTGAAATGAAGGATCTAAGACCCAGAAAAAAAAGAAGGTAAATTAATTAAAGTATAGCAAGAGCAATATAAGAACTATGGCAATCAATATACCTAATGAAGTATTGGATTGCCCATGAGCAGTATGAGGACTTGAAGATTAATTACTTTGTTGATGATCAGTTGAAGATTTAATTACTCTATTGATTGTTTCATTCTTGACCACCTCCACTATAAGGGCCACGCCCACCATAGGCCATGACCTCAACCTCAGGTGCCGTGCAAATTGCTGCGTGCACAACAATTGCTACCACCATTGCTAGTTTGCTAGTTTGCTAATTTGCTTTAGCATGTCCAAATGAGTTTGCTGGTGATATATTTGTGGCATGATGAATAACAATTCTAGTGCTTTGCTTATGTATGTGCAAAACATATTGCTCGTACATAATTAATTTTACATAGAGATCAAAGAGGTGAAGTTCCCATCAAAACAGTGGTGGATCTACATATATGAAGCAGGGATGTTCATCTATTAAACGTACTACGCATTTTAGGAATGTCCATATCTATCATAATAGATATAAACACTCCTAAAATGCGTAGTCACTGAACCATCATAATCACCTTCCAACCTAAAACAGTATACTGTACAATTTCCGCCTGATCTAAAATAAGGTTGCTTGTCAAGAACCTTTATTTCTCGAAGATATTCATCCATGGATTGACTTTCTTGCTTGCAAATGGTAGTTGAGTGCCGCATGAGCTCCTTGTAATTGATTCTAGGAATAAATCTATATTTTCTGTAACTTTCAAATACGGAATATTACAAATAGAGTGCCAGGGCTCCTAGTGTGGGAAGAGCCTAGCCATGCTTATTTCTTAGTATCCATACCGAGTGAAACCGGGTCACCTAAAATCTTGTTATCTCACATTTCTTACGTAGTTGTAGCCTAGGGACTTCTCCTTGAGTTTTATTTGCTGGTCTGATTTAGCTAGTTAAATCACCTAGAAGGGTTGAATAGGGCAATGATCAAAGTCGCAGGATAATCGAAATAGAAAATGTGGAAAACTAAATGTGGATAAAACACACAATTTATAGAGGTTCGATCACGTCTAGTCTTCTACCCACAGACGCCCCTCACCAATGGGATTTTGAACATCTTTTTTTAATTAGGTTGGTCAATTACACACAATTCACTAATCGTACAACTTACGAGTTGACCCTACAACTCTAGGTGTCCAAACGTACGCGTTGCTTCCCAACCGTACTTGGGTAGTTGGTCATCTGACTAATAAACCCAACCCAATACAAAGGAATATAATAAAATGCACTTTATAACGAGTAGTAAATAAACACAATAGATATGCCAATATAAGCTTGATGACAGTATCCGTCAACGTCTTCTTCTTAATGGTTTGCAAGTGTAGCTCTGTTTCTTCTCATTCTTTGCTTGTGCTCTCTTGTGTCGCTTTCAGCTGCAAGGACCCCCCTTTTTATAGCAAATGGAATTGAAGTAGCCATTACATTCAAAAAGGGAAAGAAAATCTTCAGCTGGTCTTGAAGCCCTTGGAGTCCAACTTCAAGGCCTTGAACTACAGTTAATTTTCAACAACAACAGCTCCAAAAATCT
Organism: Selenicereus undatus; assembly: GCA_017589665.1. Taxonomy (NCBI): domain Eukaryota; kingdom Viridiplantae; phylum Streptophyta; class Magnoliopsida; order Caryophyllales; family Cactaceae; genus Selenicereus; species Selenicereus undatus. The sequence continues at coordinate 94,406,250 of JACYFF010031959.1, forward strand.
TCAACGACTAATTGCCGATTCTTCAACGGCTAATTGCTGATTCTGCTTGGGGATTTAGCTTATCAAATCTATTAGTTATTATTTTTAGGCCAAGCAACAACTAGAATTTAATTTCAAAATATATATATGGCCATATTTAGAGAATCATAATCTCATATTCAAATTTGAATCACACAATATAATATCATAAAGATCACACATTCAAATTTGAATTCTAAATCATCTCAAGATATTGTGGCAACTGATATTAACTCAATTAAGCAATATGCACTAGCATGCTAATATTCACTTAGAATCATAACATATTTAAATAATATAAATTTCAAGATAATTCAAATACAACATGATGAATATATGAATTGATTAATCTCTTTTTATCTTTCATCAAAATATATCAATAAACATATTATGAGCTTCAAGAAAGCCAACAATCTCCCCCTTTTTAATGAAAGACAAAAGCCAATAACATATCAATATAATTTTGAATGACGCACCATGAAAAACTTTCCAAATACTTCTCCCCCTTTTGTATTTCATCAAAAAGGTAGCATAAGAGGAGAAAGAAAAATTGAAGCATAAAAACTATGACAAACACATATAGCTCCCCTTAACAAATCAATGACATATAAAGATATACCAAACACATATAGCTCCCCCCATCACGAGTAAATTAAGGCTATTAAAACATGATCAAATGATATGATTTTTCCCTTATAGAAACAAGCAATATCATCCATGGAAGTATTAGGGAGCACAATAATTATGAACAAAAGCATTGAGATCATATGTACATAATCACATGTCATAATAGTATAAGGTATATTGGAATATTAATCATGCTCATATTCGAAAGATAATAAAACAAATTAAAATTCAAAAATTTGAAAATCACAATTTCTAAAATAGGCAGTAAATCATGCAAAGATAACATCACGTTCCATATGGTAAGAATTCAATTTTTGATTTTTATTCATGTTGTTAAAATAGAAATTCAAGCCCTTGATTTAGTCACACCAGAAATTTTCAGTTTCTGCCTAAAGTTTAAGGCCTTGAACTGTATTTTAGGGCCTTGAAATCTGGGTAATAATAAAGCAAGTGGACTTACCTTATTTTTACTTTTGGCAAACCATAACTTACTATATGCCGTTCTGAAGCTCTAATTTTTTTGTGTTCACTTGAATTTGCATGGGGATTAAATGCTATCGAAAATTCATTATTAGTACCCAAATGAGGAGTTAATAACTTCCCACATTTCAAAAATGAAACTATTCGACCAAATCTTGATACCCTTTTCTTCTTGGATTCAAAATTGTTAGGATTAAGAAAAATTAATGAGGTAAAGTTTTTCTTTTTCTCACTCCTAGCACATTTTCTTGATTTAATGGCACAATCAAGAATTTTTGAAAATTGAAAATTTGGTGTGGTATTTAAATCATAAGAAATATGATAACTTGAAGATAAACTATAGTTCGAAAATTTAAGCATGGATTTTACCTCATACTTACCACTTTGGAGAATGGATGAATAATAAGAATCGGGCATGCTTGACATTATTATGAATGAGACCTTGAATTTTATCATCACTTTCATATTATTGCTCTTCATGTAGTCGATGATCCTCCACTTGCTTAAGATTTTCATCCATGATCATTTCATCATCATCTGCCACAACTTCGCTGAGCACCACATTTTGATTAGTAATATAAAAATAATAAAGAGTCTCACAGATCTCCTTGGCATTATCATAATGTGAGATAAACTTATAAATATCAGTAGTAAGAGCACAATATAAAATGTTTATAACTTTAAAATTTTTGGATATCCACTTGTAATCATGTTTAGTATTTCATTTTCCGGTTTCTAAATAACTATTGGACCTTTGACCATGATCTCCCAAAGATCGAGACCCTTGTATTTGATATAATGCTCCATTGTTTCCTGCCACAAAAATAATTAGTACCTTTAAAAAGTGGAGGGCAATTAGAGTCAAAATCATAACTAGCCATGGGGTCAAAGTATTAGACAGTAAAGTCTCACTAAAGTAGTACTAGCTCTGATACCAATTGTTGGCCCAATTTGGCTAGTTAAATCACCTAGAGGGGTTGAATAGGGCAATGATCAAAGTCGCAAGATAATCGAAATGGAAAATGCGGAAAACTAAATGTAGACAAAACACACAATTTATAGAGGTTCGGTCACGCCTAGTCCTCTACCCACAGGCGCCTCTCGCCAACAGGATTTTGAATATATTTCTTTTATTACGTCGGTTGATTACATACGATTTACTAATCGTACAACCTATGAGTTGACCTTACAACTCTAGGTATCCCAATATACGCGTTGCTCTCTAATCATACTTGGGTAGTTGTCCCCCCGACTAATCAACCCAACCCAATACAAAGAAATATAATAAAATGCACTTTATAACAAGAAGTAAATAAACACAATAGATATGCCAATATAAGCTTGATGTATCTCTCAACGTCTTGTTCTTAATGATTTGCAAGTGTAGCTTTATTTCTTCTCGTTCTTTACTTGTGCTCTCTTGTGTCGCTTTCAACTGTAAGGACCTCCCCTTTTTTATAGCAAATAGAATTGAAGTAGTCGTTATATTCAAAAAGGGAAAGAAAATCTTTAGCTGGTCTTCAAGGCCTTGGAGTCCAACTTCAAGGCCTTGAATTGCGGTTAATTTTCAACAATAACAGCTCCCAAAATTTTCAATGGCTAATTGTTGATTCTTCAACGGCTCATTGCTGATTCTGTTTGTGGATTTAGCTTATCAAATTTGTTAGTTGCTGTTTTTAGGCCAAGTAACAACTAGAATTTAATTTCAAACGATATATATGGCCATATTTACATAATTATAATCTCATATTCAAATTTGAATCACATAATAAAATATCATAAAGATCACATATTCAAATTTGAATTCTAAATCATCTCAAGATATTGTGGCAACTGATATCAACTCAATTAAGCAATATGCACCAGCATGCCAATATTCACTTAGAATCATAACATATCTAAACAATATAAATTTCAAAATAATTCAAATACAACATGATGAATATATGAATTGATTAATCTCTTATTGTTTTTCATCAAAATATATCAATAAACATATTTGAGCTTCAAGAAAGCCAACAATCTCCTCCTTTTTGATGAAAGACAAAATCCAATAATATATCAATATAATTTTGAATGACACACCATGAAAACTTTCCAAATACTTCTCCCCCTTTTTGTATTTCATCAAAAAGGTAGCATAAGAGGAGAAAGAAAAATCGAAGCATAAAAATTATGACAAACACATATAGCTCCCGCTTAACAAATCAATAACATATAAAGATGCTCCCGCTTAATCTATGACACTCATAAAAAAAACATATAAGGGGTTAAACACTAACAACAAAATCAATCACATACTGTAAACCTCGGAAATTCATGTTTGTAAACTATTGTGTTGGCGTACATTATTGAAGTTTCGGGGACGAAACTTCCTTAAGGGGGGTAGTATGTGAAACCCCAAAAATTCATTTCGGGATGAGTGATATTTAACATGGACTGACCTAGGTCTTAGGAGTCGAATCAATCCAAGTCAATGCAAAATTTTTATTTTATTTTCAACTCTTTGTTTATTTTAGAAAATTTTCTTTTTATTTCAAGAAGGGAAGAGGGTCTAATTTTTGTCTTGTTTTTTTTTTAAATAATACTTTTGAAATACCTCTTTTCCCTCCTTAAACACCCTAACCCTAGTATCTTCCCCTTTTTTTCTTTTGAGTAGCCCCCCTATACTCTCTCTCTCTCTCTCTCACTCAAACTTCCTCTCTTGAACCCTAGCCCCCCTCCACGATTTTCTCTCTCTTTCTTCCTCTTGCACTCTCTCTTACTTGTTCCTCTCTCTCGTTGTCCCCCTTCGTGCGCCACCTCCACCGCAACCTCCGGGCACCACCGTAGCCACCGGCACACCCCTCTTCCTCCTTGCTTGTGGTAAGCGGGGTGCATCCTCGTGCACCCCATGCGTACAAACCCTAAACGCTAAAGTCTTTTCTATGTATTTGTCATGATTTTATGATTTTTGGGGCTAAGAATTCAAGCGTGTAAGTTTTAATACCAGTTCACAATTTTTCAGGTTTCAATTCTAAAGGGTGTGACAATTCAATCGCTTTTCTCCCAAAACCGAATCAAGGTGAGCATATTGGTCGTATTTTGATATTCGTTTTGGTTAAAATTCAAAATCTTGGTTTGATTTGGATTAGTGGAGGGCCTAGGATTGTTGGGATCGATATGGGTAATCGTTGATTGGTTGTTATTAAAAACGTGGGCAAAAAAGGGCACGCTTTAGGGTTAAGGTTGGGCAGAATGTTACTAGTTGGGGTCAAAATATGCCTTGACTTTAAAAATTTGCCCACGGAGTTGTACTGATCTAAAATTATGAAATTTTTATGGTAGATGGGTTGAAATGTGCTGAGTAATATGGGTTTTTAATCAAGTGAATAGGAGTTATATTGGGTGAGTTATGACCAATTTACCAAGGGTTTCCCAGATCTGGACAGCCAGTGATAGTGTAGGTTCTTTGAGGAAAACGACCTAGTGTTCGGTAGATTCTGGGAAAGCTTCAAACATAGGAATTATAGGGGATGGATTAAACTTTCCAGAATGGTCAAGACATTGTGTTTTCAACATCGGGAGCTCCAGTTATGGCTTCTGGAAGTCGGGCTAAATTTCTGACCTGCACTGGACATTGGAATAACCACGGTTGGAAATTATTAAGAGCGTCTAAAAATTGTAGAAAAATTATTTTAAGTAAGGGATGGGCTGTAGATGTGGTTCGTAAGATTTGGACTAAGTGTAGATGTTGTTTTGGTCCAGGTACTGATTGTTAGTCCCAATTAAGAAACCGAGCCCGTAATTTTACAGATTTTCAGGTAACAATCATCCCCTGACCCTTTCCCGAAGTTATTTGAAAGATGTGTTTGATGAGAATTGTAAGGGCTGTTTTTGAATGTCTTTGTTATACTTAGAATTATGGATTTTACTAGTTGAACATGGAATGAAATAGTTGTGTGGCTTGTGTTGAGTTATCTTGCTATATCAGTGTGCGTTTTGGCATTTGGACTGATTGTGTTGTAAAGAAAAACATATATATTGTGAAAAAACTTTGGGGATTGAATTGGGTCGGGTTGGAATGCGTGTTGAGTTAAAATTAGAGCAAGTATGAATGTATAAATAAATATCTTTATGAGTGAGACGGTGAGCTATTTGATGTTATTGAGGGCCATTAGCCTTCCCCAGGAAAAGTGCATACATGTGAGCCGCCATGTGTCCTTTTGATGGACATGGGCCAGGTTAGCGGTAACTATCTATATGGACAATAGGCCAGGGTATGGTTAAGCGATAACCATCTGTACTGACGGTAGGCCAGGGTATGGTTAGGCGGTAATCTTCCAGGTGACGGTGGGCCAGGTGAAGGTTAAGTGGTTGCATTAAATCCATGTGCAGGCCATGAGACCCAGTGGGGTTGCTCATTCTTATTGACATGAAAATAAATAAAAGAAAACGACATTACTATGTGCTTCTACTGAAAATGTATATGTGTGCTATACTTGTGCCCCCTCCCTAGAATGTTTTTTTTTTTAAATGAATTTGTGTGCGTTCCCTTTTCTTCTTGGATTCAAAATTGTTAGAAATAAAAAATTAATGAGGTAAAGTTTTTCTTTCTCTCACTCTTAGCACATTTTCTTGATTTAATGCCACAATGAAGAATTTTTGAAAGTTGAAAATTTGGTGTGGTAATTAAATCATAAAAAATGTGATAACTTGAAGATAAACTATAATTTGAAAATTCAAGCATAGATTTTACCTCATACTTACCACTTTGGAGAATAGATGAATAATAAGAATCTTTATTTTTCTTACCAATTTCAAGCAACTCCTCAATTCGGGCATGCTTGACATTATTATGAATGGGACCTTGAATTTTATCATCACTTTCATGTTCTTGCTTTTCATGTAATTGATGATCCTCCACTTGCTTAACAGTTTTATCCAGGATCATTTTATCATTTGCCACAATTTTGCTTAGCACCATATTTTGATTAGTACCATACAAATAATAAAGAGTCTCTCAAATCTCCTTGGCACTATCACAATGTGAGATAAAATTATGAATATCAATAGTAAGAGCACAATATAAAATGTTTATAACTTTAAAATTTTTGGATATCCGCTTGTAATCATGTTCAGTATATTCATCTTCCGGTTTCTCAATAACTATTGGACCTTTGACTATGATCTCCCAAAGATCGAGACTCTTGTGCTTGATATAACGCTCTGTTGTTTTTTTCCATAAAAAAATAATTAGTACCTTAAAAAAGTGGAGTGCAATTAGAGTCAAAATTATAACTAGCTATGGGATCGAACTATTAGACAGTAAAGTCACACTAAAATAGTACTAGCTCTTATATCAATTGTTGGCCCAATTTGGCTAGTTAAATCACCTAGAGGGGTTGAATAGGGCAATGATCAAAGTCACAAGATAATTGAAATATAAAAACTGAATGTGGATAAAATACGCAATTTATAGAGGTTTGATCACGCATAGTCTTCTACCCATAGGCACCCCTCGCCAATGGGATTTCGAACATCTTTCTTTTGTTAGGTCGGTCGATTACACACTATTCACTAATTGTACAGTGTACAGGTTGACCCTACAAGTCTAGGTGTCCCAACGTACGTGTTGCTTACCAACTGTACTTAGGTAGTTGGCCCTTAGACTAATCAACCTAACTGAATACAAAGAAATATAACAAATTGCACTTTATAATGAGAAGTAAATAAACACAATAGATATGCCAATATAAGCTTGATGTATCTCTCAACGTTTTCTTCTTAATGATTTGCAAGTGTAGCTCTGTTTCTTCGCGTTCTTTGCTTGTACTCTCTTGTGTCACTTTCAGCTGCAAGGACCTCCCTTTTTTATAGCAAATGGAATTGAAGTAGTCGTTACATTCAGAAAGGAAAAGAAAATCTTCAGCTGATCTTCAAGCCCTTGGAGTCCAACTTCAAGGCCTTGAATTGCGGCTAAGTTTGAGCAACAACAGCTCCCAAAATCTTCAACGGCTAATTGCTGATTCTGCTTAGGGATTTAGCTTATCAAATCTATTCGTTGCTATTTTTAGGCCAAGCAACAATTAGAATTTAATTTCAAAAGATATATATCGCCATATTTAGAGAATCATAATCTCATATTCAAATTTGAATCGCACAATATAATATCATAAAGATCACATATTCAAATTTGAATTCTAAATCATCTCAAGATATTGGGACAACTGATATCAACTCAATTAAGCGATATGCACTAGCATGCCAATATTCACTTAGGATCATAGCATATTTAAACAATATAAATTTCAAGATAATTCAAATACAACATGATGAATATATCAATTGACTAGTCTCTTTTTGTCTTTCCTCAAAACATATTAATGAACATATATTGAGCTTCAAGAAAGCCAACATTCTTCATCCTCAAGTCAAACACAAACAAACCTTAGCAGCTATGACCATCCCTCCCCGATTGGAGTTAGCCTGGTTCAGATCTCATTCCCACCGATAGTCCTCGTCATGGACTCCAATCAGACACTACCATTTTCTCCCATCACCCTAGCCTTAGTGAAGTATGCTCTGTATTCATCTCAAACAGTGGCGGATCTAGACATATAAATCCAGGATGTCCATCTATTAAACTATCCATTTTAGGAGTGTCCATATATTTATCTAACCCCCTTCAAAATATAGATCAATTGAAATTTCTTTTGGCTAGGGGTGTCCATGGACACCCCACAACTCCACATATATCCACCTATGACCTCAAACCACTCTATTGTAGATCTACAGCCTCACGCCACTTCAGCACTACTACCATAATCGATTATGTCCATTGCTGTAGTGTTGGAACTGCCGGCCATGTATGCTATTACTAGTCAGCCACCGTATGCCACTAGTTTGCCTCACTTCATTTTCCCATTGGCCACGCCAAGGGATGCCTCGATGCATGTCCCATACTCGATCTTCGAGATTGGGTCGAGTAGCTCAAAATACTAGCCTCATATATTTGAGAACCTTGAACATCGTGTTAACAACTTCCAGCATATGCATCTTGGTGTCAATTTTTCAGGCTATAGGTCCTCTTCCATGGTTAATTACAACACCTCATCCTTCTCTTCTACCTTTTCCCATTAATGTATGTAGTTTTGTAGATATCATCCAATTTATTCCATGTTGACCGAGTATAACGATCACATTAATAACCCACATTAACTGGGTGGTTACGGAATGATTGATTATGTATTAATCATTCCTATTAACTGCTCGTTGTCGATTACAAGTTGTGTGATGCTATATATAAAGGATTTTAGTGACCTAATTCAGCATCGGTAGCGCAAAACCGAAAACAACAGCCTTTACTCTCTCTCCCCTCCTTTCATGCTGGCCTCATTATCATTCACGTTCGGGTTTGGGGCATGACAACTACGGTGACTCTAGTAGCCACCATCAGTTCTAGTTCAACATTACGTGGGCATTCGCCGAGCAACGAGATCCTACGCTTATGTGCTAAGGTATGTCCTCATTATCCAACAGTGGTATTGGAGCCAAATTGCTCGGTATTGGCCCCAATTGGTTTTACCCTAATCTGATATACGATTAGTTCAATGTTTGCAATTATGCAACTTTAATATCTGCTAATCATGTTTCAACGCTAATTGTGTGGTTGTGATTCACAATTTATGCTAAGCATTTGTTTAGGCATGATTTTGTATGCTTAATTGTTAATGCATATTGACCCTAAAATTAACTCTCCACGTCAGCATAGTGTTAGGCGATAAGTTGTCCTATTTTACGTACCTCTTTCACCCACTCTTAGCTCGTATAATAACTTAATCTTTGGGATTTTTACTTGTTTATTTATATTTTGTAGGAAATAACTTCAAATCGAGCAAACGTCGTAAAAACGAGCGAAGACGGAACAAAGCGAAGAAAAACCGGCAAAAAGGGATGACAGGGGGCCGAGCCACCGTGCCAGAGAAGTGGCACGGAGGGACTGTGCCACATGGCACAGTCGTGCCTCCCCCCTGTTCGCCGTTCGCTCGATTTTCTATTTAAGGCCCCTTCAGGCGTTTTTACTGGGGGTCGCTCGGGGTTCTCTCTGGCGATTTTAGACTAGTTTTAGTTTAGGTTTTAGCCTATAAAACCTCAATAAGAGGATTAGATTTGGTTTGTATTGGATTAATTTTGGATTCAAGCACTGGGATTTGAAGTTCTTCCTATCAATCTATAAGTTTTCTCCTCTCTCTCTACCTTTAGATTCCAGTTTCGTTCTTGTTCGTTCTTGTTATGATTATGTTAGTTTAGATTGTATTTAGTTTTAATGCTTAGTTTTCATTGTTAATCCACGTTTTATTAGGCCGTTAGATTTGTTTAGGTTTATTCTCTTTTCTCCATCTTCATGCTTGTTATGTTCTTTGTCGGTTTAGGTTTGAATTTGGGTTTTGTTCATTAGTTGGTAGATTTTGTTGGCTTGAATTGCGATTAGCCTCTTGATGGCTAAGTAGTCTTGTATTAGGCCTAACCATACCCAATCTATGCCTAGAACTTAGAGTTTTCTCTCACGCCCGCCAAGTGTTTGATGAAGTGCTTGAAAGAACTTTCATTCACATTTTTGAGCGATTGAGTTATGCTGAGAGGTGAGGTCAATTAGTTAGTGTGGAAGAGGGAATAGCTGATTTCAGGACATGAAAATAGTATCCAATTCGAGCTAGGTTCGTGGGTTGCTAATTTTGTGGTCTAATTGGGTTAACCCCTTGAAAATAGGTGGTTAAGCTAATTAGGCTAGCTCATGACCCTTGAGAGAGGGCTTGGGTGGTATTCGATGGTGCAACCGACTATCTCTTGTTCATGATGTCGTTTGGGTATGTTAGGATTCGTCTCAATTAGTTGGTTCGTCCATTGGTCAAATCACAACTTCAAGTCGCTTTTTCTATGTTGTTAGTGTAGTTCAGTTTACCCTCTACCCCTTCGATTTAGCCTAGCTTAAGACGCTTTAGTTAGCCCTGGTAGCTGGAAACACAACTCCTTGCGGACGACACCCCAAGTACTCAACTATACACTTTGCACTTGGTGTTTATAAATATTAAAACTTTTTCCCTAACACATAGAATCCCAAACTGGGCTCCAGATCTCACCCTAACCATGCCATGGATCCGCCTTGCCCTCACAACTCACCACCTACTCCACCAGTCGGTGGCTGCTATGGCAGCCACCCAAGTAGGCCTCAATCACCAATGGCGACGGTGGACCAACTATAAACCACTGTCGCCTGAATGGTGATAACACCGATGCCTATGTGGTCTAGGAGACTAAGACCTCCCTCACAATCACACCCAAATAAAAAAAATTCAAAAAAAGGAAAATAGAGGGGGTAATACTCATATCATGAAGCCCATCAGAAACCACCTGAAGGGCGGCGCGTGTATCTCCCGCATCGCTATGAAGGCCATACTTTGCTTCCTTCTTCCTCCTCCGCCCTTCACACTTGCCAATCTACGCAGAACGTGTGAGAAACACCGCCAAAAACCATCACTTCCAGTGTGTGGGGGTCCACCCGCCGCCACTTTAGTGGCGTGTTGGCAGCATGGGTCGCACCCAAGGAGTCGGCCTTGGCTGATCTATACAGTGATCACGGTGGTTTGAAGCGAGGTGGCCCCAAATCAAGCTTTTTGGGCTTTATTTTTGGTGGTGGAGGTCGGCGGTTTTGTCATCCTCTGGGCTTTGGTGGGGTCAGCGATTTGGGTGCCTTGGTGGCTGCCCGGGTAGAAGGATGATGGTGGCATGACTAGCCGAGAGAAAGGAGTTGTAAAGCTGCATTTTCGGGGCTATAGAGAGGGTCGAGAGTTGAGAGACTTGAAGCTCCATTTCTTGGCTTGGCTGAGAAGCCAATGAAAGAGTAAGATAGAATGGGCTAAGAAAAAGTGGTCATAGTAAATGGAGAGGGGTAGGTCGTCCATGGCAACCTAAGAAAAAGGAGCTCTCTGTCTCCATAGCTTGGCAACTTGTAGTTAGAGAGAGTGAAGAAAGAAAGAGAGCGCTTAAGTTAAACGGATCCTAGGAGGCCGAGTAAAATGTGGAAGGGTTATTTGGGTTATATTCAAAAGTTTTTTTTTGGATTTATATTATTTAAATCTGATTTGTGTTTTAAACAATCATCAAGGTAATAATTTGAAGCATGTTAAGAATTTTATTGTTGAATGATAATTATATTTACAAGTTCATATGATATGAATCATATGATTAGTTCTGGAGTAAAATTAAAATTTCGAATTAGTTTTGAATACATGAACTTGTTATATCAGCATTAATATGTTTAATGTCGAATACTACATGCTAATTTATTATATACATTCGTTTTATATGAAATAACTCAAAGTTATAAAGTTGCATTTTAAGTAAATAATCATTTGGTTTGAAGTGATATGAATTTGTTTCATATTACAAGCAAGAATAAATAATATTGCATTTGAATTTTTTTTTAAAAGTTTCATATTATGTTACATTGTACATAATATTGTGTTTTATATTATATGGATGCGTTTCATGTAATTTAAAATGCAAAATGTTATTTGAATAGGTTTTCATGCCATTATTTGGATGTATATGAGTTTTTGATCATTTATGAATTTATTTCATGAAATTTCCAGGAGCAATATTATATGAATACATTTTATATAAGTTGCAACCAATATTTGAATTTGTTTCATGTATATTGAGAATTTTATTTGAATTCGTTTCATATTTTGAATTATATTAAGAAGTTCTACTTGAATTCGTTTCATTTTATTTGTAATATGATATGGATGTGTTCTATATGATTACTAGCAATTAACATATGAACATGTTTCAAGCTATAAGTTATATTGTACAAATGTGTTTTATGCAAAATATATATCATTAAGCAAAATGTTGTGATTTTGTTTCATAAATTCGTAGTTACTATACAAATGTGTTTTATATGGTTATTTGTGATTGATAAATGAATACGTTTCATGAGTTATATTATATAAATATGTTTTATATTATATCATATTTAAAAACGTTACATGAATATGTTTCATGTCAATCATCACTTAGTGATATTATATAAATATGCTTTATGTAATTACATAATTTGCTAGTTGTATTAGCACTTTTCCCTAGCCCAAATTAATGATTGTGAATTTGTTTCATGTATCCTGCTAATTATGTAATTTAGCAGTAGTTTATGAATTCTTTTCATGAAGTTTAGATTCATAAAATTATGAATTTGTTTTATAATTTACTAGTGACATTTGAATAAGTTTCATGTTATCTATAATTATATAAATGTGTTTTATATAATGTTCTTTGGGATGTATTGAGCTTCTTTTGTAAAATGTTATTATTCGAATATGTTTCACAATGTAAATTCATTTATTATATAAATACATTTTATATAATAATATGAATTTTATGGTTGATATACCATTGATAGAGTTTTAAATGACATATTCGTTTTATGTAACGATAACTTCATGTAAATCTGTTTTACATGATTAAACTGAATATCTTTGGGATATTTTCGAAAGTGTTAATTAGTTTAACCATAATGTTCTCCATAAATTTTTGTTTTATGGAAAAATGTGATAGTTAAATTGTAAAAACTTCTAATTCATGTTTGTATGTGATGATTATGAGCTTACCAAAATTTTCGATCATGCGACATGAATGATGGAGTTATTGATAATTTAATTATTTGAAAATATGTCTAGTGTCCATCTTTTAATTGTATATTTGCAGATATGGCAATAAAATGTGGCTGGTAATTTGTTTTCCAATGAAAAACTTGATAGTGCTGACTATGTTACAAAGTATCAGAAGATTCAGTTTTTTCTGACTGAGCGTAAAAGTGATAGAACACTCATAAGGTTCTAGGTCTCCTAGAATGGCAAAGATGATACTGCTAGTAAGCAGTATCGAGAAAAACTTAAAGGCATATCAAAAATGGTTCGATAATGGATCGGTCAACGTGTTATACTTTGTCATATTGCATCCATAATGATCTAGTGAGAGAATTAAAAGTTATCCCACTATTGAGTACACTTGGAATTAACTTAACATTATGTTCGTCCAAATTCCTTTCCTCTTAAAATTCCGGACCAAAAGTTGGTGTTGTAAAAGGGAAAATAGCTAAGGGAAATAAAGAGACGCATATAGCATGTGTGAAGTACTATAACGGTGGAAATAAGGGACCCTTCGCTTGGGATTGTCTTGAGCTGATTAAGGTACCTTCTTTCACAGTTGCTCCTGGATAATATGTGTGCTCCCAAGCATCAGTTGCCAATTATGATCCTTAGTGGATTGCAAACACAGGAGCAACCGAGCACATAATTCAAGATCAAGTTGATTTTGTGAACCTTCATCGCTACCCGGTGGGTTCAAAAATTTTCGTTTTAGGTAACGATGGTGAAGAAGATGTCCTTAAATTAAGGACATATCATCTGAGACTCCATGAAGGGACCACCTTTCTTCTTCACAATGCTCTCTATACACTTGGGTTGCGATGTTCCCTTGTGTTTTTTGTTTATGAGATTAGTTTTCTCTTTAATTTTCATCTAGATGTCTTAGATATTGTATACAATGGCAATTTGTTTGACTACGCCACATTGAAAGGTGATTTTGATATTAAACATCTTCCATATTTGCTTCATTTTTAACTCTATTTTAGGCATGTTCGACTTGACCATGAGGGCAACCGTAGAGCTATCAAACTAGCTAAATATGGTCTATGGAGACTAACTCATTATGGTTAAGTTGCCTATGTGTGATTCAAGTTTAGCTAGCAAAGCAACTATAAAGTCTTTTAGTAAAGCTTCGAAGGCATCAAATCCCTTAGTGTTCATTCACTCCAGATGTATGCAGGCTCGTCAATGTGAAATCATATCATTAAGTGATATATTATTCGTGATATAGGTATGTGTACCTATTATCTTACCGCTATTAGGTACTTGATGTGTTCATATACTTTAAGCGGTAGTAGAACTCAATTGGAACGAAATATTAAAACTCTTCGAACCAATTGAGATTGTGAATGTCTTCTTCGTGAAATGAATTTCCGTAATATTAATTTTCTTCAGGATGAGTTCCCAAGCTTTTTAGTTAAATTTGAAAAGGGCATCAAATTGTATGAGTGACAATAGGACCTTCAACAAACTCTAGGTGACGGGGAGGATTTAAATTCTCACTAAGTCATTGAGAATGATCCATATTCCTTATTTAATAGGAATGGTGAATATTTGTCTGTTAAGGAGAATGAGATTCATTCTCTAACTGTGGAGGAGAGTCAGCCTGAGAATGATGTTTATCCTCAAACTCCTATTTCTGAACATTTAGTTAGTCTACATGTTTAGGATCCCACATATCCAATGGATAGTGCGGAGTAATTCTCATCATGCTTAGAGTCCTATACCTCTTAGAGAAAGGGGGGATTCCTAGTCTCATATTCTTAGAGAAAGAGGAAGAGATTTCTCACCTAGTTAGATAAATAATAAAGGTCCCAGGATCCAAAGGAGTGGGCATGGAAGAATTCATCAACGACATTTCTAGGTTGAAGAGGAAATATTCCTATGTACTTCCTTGGAAGTTGAGGAACCTACCTCTTATTAAAAGGTAATTGATTCACCAAATTACAAAGAGTGGATGGGTGCCATGAGGGATGAGATAGACTCAATGGCCAGAAAAAGGTTTGAGAACTTGGTGATCCTCCATCCCTACGCAAGTCTATTGAAAACATATGAGTTTTCAAGATAAAGCATCGATTAGATGGTTTGATCGATAAGTTCACGCCCAGCTTATCCATGGTTTCTGAACATCATTGTGTGTATGTCAAGAAATCAATAGGAGGATTGTGTTTCTTACCCTGCAAGTTGATTTCATACTGATGGCTGGGAAACAACTTAGAGATGATCGAAGCTACTAAAAGTAGTTGTTCTATATCTTTGAGATAAAGGACATCGGTAAAGCTAGGTATCTCCTAGGAATGGAAATAATCCAAAGTCGTCCCAAGAAGCATGCATCAAAATGTCTTGGAACGATATTAGATTTATAACTCCAAACCCATAAACGCTCCAATTGAGAAGGGTCTAACCTTGAGTCTTGCTCAATGCCCTAAAATAGACGATGAAATGGACAATGTCCTTTACGCTAGTGTCATAGGAGGGTAAATGTAAGCCGTGTTATGTACAAACTTAACATTTGCTTCGCGTTTGGTTCGGTATGTTGTTATCAAAGTAACCTAGTACTTGCTGATTGGCAAGCTGTCCAGATAGTCGAGCGCTACCTTCGTGATACTGCTGAGTTAGTCTTATGCTAGCAAGGGGAGACTTCAAGTCAAGAGGATATGTCTCAGGACATGCCTTCACCCTAGGTGGGAGAGCCATGACATGGTGCAATAAGATGCAAAACTGCACCACAATGCCAGCTATGGAAGTAGAGTGTATATCTTGTTACCACAGAGACAAAAAGTGTTGCCATTAGGTACATATACACTAAGAAGGTGATTATATTCCCTTGACTAAATCTATTCCTAGTGATGCGTTCAAAGTTTATTTTTTGAGTCTACGAATTCATAAGGTTTAGTTCTTAGATGTGTCTTGTTATGTGATTGACATATTTCTTTTGTACATAAGAAAAATGCTCATGACTTATTATTGCATGTTAGGCATATTGAAATGTCACAAACTTTTAATTGGCCTAGTCACACAGGTAATCGCCCTGATGCTTGAATAGTGGGCAGGATGAGATTGAATTATATTGGCACTAGGTGTGCAATATTGATTATTCACACTAGAATTGTATGAGTAAATTAAATATAGTCGCCTTAGTGAGTCTAAGATGAGACATAATGGAGTCGAGTATGAAATAAGATTCCATATTGAAGCCTTAAAAGCTGAATCTTGATTGTCAAGATTAACATTCAATATGTTGATCTAGTGGCTCAGGTTAAATTTTTGGGTGAAAATCTAAACTGACAATTCGCACGGCATAAAGAGTGACGTACCCAACTGAGTGGGAGCTAGGCCATGACACACATCTCATACTCTGTGTGCTTATAAGATAACCCATGCATGGAGTGATAATTGACTTCTCTATCTCTTGTCACTGTGTGACCCTATGGACGATGATCCTTTGACTTAAAACTATGATATGAAGCCGAAGCTTGATGATGCTACCTTAACATATTTCTTAAGGGCCATGATGTATACGGTTCAGCGAGAATGTGTCAGGAAAAAAGTTAAGCTGAGATGAAATTTTATGAGTGTTTAAGGAAAAATCTATCCATCATTATCATATTAGCCTAGGAGATTATATTGAGTATAGAATCATATGGTATATGATAAGGCATAAAGGGACTATGTATACCACTCGTGATGTTGAGGATGATTTGGGGTATAGTATTTCGTGAAAGTGTTATGTTAGTTAGATGGTGACTTAATATAATACTATTGGTTACTTTCTAGTCACACGCCCCATTCCCAGTATGAGGCGTGAAGAGATTAGTTGGGAGAAAAAAGTGTAACTCATGGTTTATGTGACCGAGGGGGAGCTGTTGACCAAGTATAACAGTCACATTAATAATCCACATTAAATGGGCGGTTATGGAATGATTGATTACATATTAATCATTCCTATTATCTACTCGTTGTCGATCACAAGTTATGTGCTACTATATATAAGGGGTTTTAGTGACCTAATTTGGCATCGATAGCATAAAACAAAAAACAACAGCTCTTACTCTCTCTCCCCTCCTCTCACATTGGCCCTACCATCATTCGGGTTTGAGTTTGGGGTGTGACAACTACGGTAACTCTAGTAGCCATCACCAGTCCTAGTTCAATACTATGTGGGCATTCACCGAACAACGAGATCCTACGCTTCCGCGCTAAGGTATGTCCTCATTATCCAACATTCCAATTACAACAGTGGAAGACCTTTGGTCATGGAGGACTTAACCTGTTGCCCTTTTGGTAGTCCATGGTATTAGGGATTGAAGAAGGGTCTTTCCCCATTTTGGAACCATAAATTGTTAACTCCGGTGGTACTCGTGAAGCTAGCACTACATATGTGTATTGGTTAAGGGTTGACCAGATAGCTAAGACCTATTTTATGCTATTACATCTTGTGATGTTGTGATTGATGTGAATGACTTAGTTCACTTGTATCAAATTTGGAACGGGTTGCATGCTAACTTTTGAACTGCAAATTTGGCTAAATCAACGTAATTAAAGTGAAAAATTGAATAACATCAGTAAGCTTGAATCTAAATCAATGGAGCCTACACGAGGGAAATTAAGGTGCTTGCTCATTCTCATACTATAATCAGCACCCCTATTGATGAGAACTGATTGAACACAGTCTTGACGACCTCTGTGACATGTATGACATATTTGTCACCACTGTAACTGTTAAGTCAAAATTCATGCATTATTTTTATAATTATTTTGAGTATATTATATATATTATTTCGTTTAATTTGTATTTTTATATATTTTTCAGGGTTAGTATTAATTTAATAAAGAGGAGAACAGAGAACGTGGAAGATCGGGTTTTATACACTTGGCTACAAGACGGTCCAAAAATAATAATTATGAAAATTATTATTTTCATGGGCTAGGGTTTCAAGAGTTGGTGAAAAGGAAGAAGTCTTGAAGAAGAAGAAACCTAAGGTAGAAGGAGAACAAAACCCTAGAAACTAAACCCTACTCCACCCCTCTTTTCCTCCTCATCATCATCTTCATAACCAACTCATCTACACCAAGAATACCCCACGGCAGCCCCATCCTCACCCTATAAAAACCATCACCACGCCATCATCATTCATCATCACCATCAGCATTCCCTCATCAGCTTCTTCCTCACGCCCATCTTCATCTCCTTCTTCTCTTCAAGCCTTAACCCTTCATCACAACATAACCCATCCTCTTCTCCACCTCACCTTTCCCACGCAGCAGCATTCCCACCATCACCTTCATCCCTTAACCCCATCATCTTCTTCTCTCCTTCACGCCATCCCACTCTTTCTTCTCTGTCTTCATCTTCATCAATCTCCTTCTTCTCACAAACGCAGCCACCATCATCATCATCTTGATCATCCCATCATCACCGTGCATCACCATCATCTTCTATCAACATCATCAACAACGCCTCTCCCAGCTTCATCAACATCAGTCTTCAGCCCATCATCATCCTCTATCGCCGTCATTATCATCAACAGCATCATCATCTTCAGCGTTCATTATCATCGTCAGCATCCTGATCATCACCGAGCACCACCGTCATCTCCTCCTGACCATCTTCACTGTCCCCATCACAGTAGGCTGCGCTTGTTTTCATATTATTATTATTATTATTATTATTATTATTATTATTATTATTATTATTATTATTATTATGATTATGATTATTATTATTAGTATTAGTTTTAGTTTTAGTTTTGTTTTATTTATTTTGTGGTAGGTTTAATATTAAACATCAACTATTTGAGTTGTTATTGTAATTTTAATTTTTACATGAGTGAGTAATTTTGTGTGCTTAGTATAATCTTTTTGAAGCCATGCTAAATTAATAATTTTGAAACAAGTTTTGTGCTTTAATGCCTAGTTGATTTCTATTCATGATTCTTTAGCGATTAGTGTTTTTCGTTTATGAAATTTGTGTTAAATCAAGTAGAATGCATGCTGGTTGATTAAATACAATTTCGATAGATAGTTTAGAAGATTGTAATACGTAAAAGTTATAATCTTTTAGGTCTAGGTATCACCCTAATTAATCATGGATGACTCAAACCCATCTCTTTTAATTAGGTAATCGCTTTAGATCTTTGTTAAATCGATTTGTTGGTAAATTGTTTACAAAGTGTTAAATGATGTTTTTCTAATTCTTCATGCTCTATTTTGGTTAAAGTTTTGCGCTGGTGTAAAGATGATCAAACTAATAGGGTTTATATTAGGGCTGGACCTAAGTAAACTAAAATCTAAGGAAAAACGGGGAAGAACCGCTGGTGGATCTCTTCTACAGTTTAACTCATGAAAGAAATTAACTTGTGTGTTAATGATAAATATTAATTTGCATGGTGTATTGAGATTATACTAAGCATCCTTCATAAATTTGATAACTTTCGATTATTATTTGGTACTTAGAGTTAATTTGATTAGTTGTTGAATTTTGTTCTAGTTTTATTAGCTCCAATATAATTTCGATCACCCCCCCAAAAAGTATAGTATTTTATTAGTGTCTAGGTAATTTTAGATAGCTTAGAGTTTGATTTTTGGAGTGGTTATAATTTTAGATTGAGTTTTAGTATTTAATTACCGGTTTGTTTGAACTTAGACTAAAAATAGTTATTCTTGTTATTTTTCTATTTTAAATAATTCCTAGGGTTTATAAGGTGTCCTAGTCGGCTCATATTCAATTTCATGATTTTTGGAAATTATTTGATAATTTTTCAGATTTATTTTGCGAAATTGATATGTGCAGGTTTTTAGGCAATTAATTCTGAAAATTTCAATTTTCAATTTTAATTTACGATTATTAAGTATTTTCTCGGTTCAGAAAGTTGTGTCATAGAATTAGGGTAATTTTATTAATTATTTTCGTATTTTTATTCATCCAGATTATTTTATTTTTAATTTCAGATTAAATTTTCTGCTTGTTTATTCTGCAGTAAGTTTCTGATTTAATTTTCCTGAAATTAATCTGACAGTATTCTGAAGTTATAAACCTGTCCAGTTTAAGTATAATATTTTAGGTTATTTTTTGATAATTTTAATATTTACTTTTCTGATTATTAGTTGCTGTTTTGAGTTTTTATTAAAATTTCAGTTACTATTCTGATTTTATTTTTTTTGGATTATTCAGGAAATATTTTTACTGTTTTATTTCCAGAATATGATTCATAATATTTAGGAGCATAATTATTTTCCAGATTTTTATTCATTAGATTTTAATTATTTTAGAATTATTAAGTTTGATTTAATAAATTGAATTAGTAAAATCACTTAGGATTAAGCTAGCGATTTACAACAATCTTTCCTCGTGGATCGATCCCTACTTTCCTATGCTATAAAAATTATTTAATAACCGAAGTAGTGGTTAAATTTGTAGCTCTCGACAGGCTTTACAAATTTTGGCGCCGTTGCCGGGGAAAGAAAATTAAATTGCCAATTTATTTCTATTTAATTTTACTCCTTTCATTGTTTTGTTTTAACTTTATTATTTTATTTTGTAGGACTTCTTGTAGTGCATGAAATTAAGAAGTGGTAAGGACACTGGGGAAGTCAGGGATCAATCATTGAAAACTGAAATCAATGAGAGTCAGCCTGACCCAATAAGTTTTAGGATTAAAGAGGTAAGCATGTCCACTTTACGAGAACTAGTTGCCCCTAACTTAGAAACCCAACCCATGTCCATCACTTATGCTGTTTTAGATAGACCTTTAAAATTAAACTCAGGATTTATTAATCTATTACCTAAGTTTCATGGATTAGCTGGAGATGACCCCTATAGACGCATTAGTGAGTTCCTTATTACCTGTTCTGCTATGGTGCCTGAAGGAATTTCTGAGGACCAAATTAGACTAAGGGCCTTTCCTTTTTCTTTGCTTGGTGATGCTAAGGACTGGTTATATTATATGCCTGCTGGAGCTTTTTCTACATGGAATGCATTGCATAAATCGTTTCTAGAAAAGTTTTTTCCTGCATCCCGTATCGGATCTATTAGGAAAGAAATATGTGGAATCAAGCAAATGAATGGGGAAACTTTTTGTGAATACTGGGAAAGATTTAATAAACTATGTGCTAGTTGTCCCCAACATCAAATAACTGAACAGCTATTGATTCAATATTTTTATGAGGGTTTACTTCCTATGGATCGTAATATGGTTGATGCCGCTAGTGGGGGGCTCTGGTTAATAAAACCCCAGCTGATGCTAGAAATCTATTTAATGTAATGACCCAAAACACTCAACAGTTTGGTGCTAGAGATTCACAGGTTAAAAGGGTAAATGAGATAGGTTCTAGTTCATATCTAGAGAATCAGTTATCTCACATTACTGCTATGTTAAACAAGATTGTTACTGGGGGTATTCAAAAGGAAGTAGTATGTGGTATTTGTTGTCTAGAGGGGCATTCTACTGATGCATGTCCTACTTTACAAGAGGGTAATGTTAATGCTCTTTACTCTAACCAAAATCAAAGGAGGTATGATCCTTATTCGAATACTTATAATGAAGGTTGGAGGGACCACCCTAACCTTAGGTATGGGCCTAAACCTAACCCACCTGGTTTTGACCAAACCTCTCGTCAACCTTCTAGTCAAGATAGGACCAATTTCCTCCTAGAGCAAGTCCTTAAGAAAATGGATGATAGGTTCCAGAATATGGAAACCACCCTTAAGCAAGTTCAAGAAAGACAAACAGCGACTGACACCATAGTGAGCAACTTGCAAGCTCAATTGCAAAATAGGTTACCATCTCAACCTTACCCTAACCCCAAGGAGAATGCTAGTGTCATAACACTTAGAAATGGGAAAGAGTTAAAGGAACCTATAAAGAAGAGAGAAGTGGAACCTGAGTTGGAAATAAAAGGGGATGAATCAGAATTAAATACAGAGTCTAATCAAACTACTAAGGAAATAGGAGAGAAGAAAGGAGAACCTTATAAGCCCATTCCCCCTTTTCCTAGTAGATTTAGAAGCCCTATTTCAAAGGTAAATGAGGCCAACCAAGAGATCTTAGAGAGATTTAGGAAGGTAGAGATCAACATACCTCTCATTGATGCTATTAAACAGGTGCCTAGTTACGCTAAGTTCCTAAAAGAATTATGCACCACCAAGAGGAAGTTAGTTGGTAATGAGAAGATAAGTGTGGGGGAAAATGTGTCTGCTGTTTTTCAAAGAAAGCTTCCCCCTAAGTGTCAAGACTTGGTGTGTTTTTTGTTCCTTGCAAGATAGGAAACATTTGCTTTGACAAAGCTATGCTTGATTTAGGTGCCTCTATTAATGTTATGCCTAGATCTGTTTATGACAAACTGAACCTAGGTGAATTAAAGAAAACAGGCATAGTGATTCAATTAGCTGATAGGAGCAACACTTACCCTGATGGAGTGTTAGAAGATGTTTTAGTTTAAGTCAATGAACTAGTGTTTCCTGCTGACTTTTATGTAATGAACATGGGTGAAGCATGTCATGATATTCCCATTTTGCTTAGCAGGCCCTTTTTAAAAACTGCTAGAACTAAGATAGACGTGCACGAAGGGGCACTAACCATGGAATTTGATGGTGAGATTATTAAATTCAACATTTTTGATGCCATGCGATTTCCTTCTGATGTTAACTACTTATATGCACTTGATGTTTTTGATGAGTTATCTCAAGATGTTTATGACTTGTCCCATGAGGATGAGTTATTCACTGTGCTTACTAAGAGTCTTGATCATATTGAGTCTCAGAAAGTGCCATATCCTGTTAATGATAAGTTAGAAGAGGTGATGAATTCTTTGTCTCACTGGCAAGAGCATAATGAACCTAACAAACTTGAATTATCTGAAAAGCATGCTAAGTTACTTCCCTCAAGTATCTCACCCCCTAAACTGGAATTGAAACCCTTACCTGAAAATTTAAAATATGCTTATTTAGGGGACAATGAGACCTTGCCTGTAATTATCTCTAGTGCACTCACCTTGGATCAGGAAGAAAAACTTATTAAAGTGTTTAGAGAACACAGTGAGGCTTTAGGGTGGACTTTAGCAGACCTCAAAGGCCTTAGCCCTACCTTGTGCTCACATACTATTACCTTAGAAAAAGATGCTAAGCCTAAGAGAGACCCTCAGAGGAGACTTAATCCACCCATGATGGAGGTAGTCCAAAAAGAAATTCTTAAGTGGTTAGATGCTGGGGTGATCTACCCCATTGCTGACTCTAAGTGGGTTAGCCCTATTCATGTGGTTCCTAAAAAGGGGGGGACAACAGTAGTGAAAAATAATGAAGGAGAATTGATACCTACTAGAATTCAAAGTGGTTGGAGAGTGTGTATTGACTATAGAAAGCTTAACAAGGCCACTAAGAAGGACCATTTCCCATTACCTTTCATGGACCAAATGTTAGAGAGACTAGCTGGGAGGTCACATTATTGCTTTTTAGATGGCTATTCAGGTTATATTCAGGTCCCCATAGCTCCTGCAAATCAGGAGAAGACTACCTTTACTTGTCCTTTTGGCACTTACGCTTTTAGACGTATGCCTTTTGGTTTATGTAATGCACCTGCTACCTTTCAAAGATGTATAATGAGTATCTTTTCTGATTTTATCACCAAGATTATGGAGGTTTTTATGGATGATTTTACTGTACATGGTGATTCATTTGATAAGTGCTTGCATCATCTTACTCTTGTGCTTAGACGTTGCATTGAAACCAATTTGGTCTTGAATTTTGAAAAGTGCCATTTCATGGTGGAGCATGGGGTAGTACTGGGACATGTAATGTCATCGAGGGGATTAGAGGTAGATAGAGCTAAAGTTGACATCATCCAGTCTCTACCCTATCCAAAGTGTGTCAAAGATGTGAGATCATTCTTAGGACATGTAGGGTTCTATAGGAGGTTCATTAAAGATTTTTCTAAGATTGCTTCTCCTTTATGTGCCTTGCTTGCTAAAGATGTCCCTGTTGATTTTAATGATGATTGCATGAGGGCTTTTGATCAGTTGAAGTTAACATTGACTTCCCCTCCTGTTGTGCAACCCCCAAACTGGGCCTTACCTTTTGAATTAATGTGTGATGCTAGTGATAAGGCAGTGGGGGCAGTTCTAGGTCAAAGAGTTGGGAAGGTACCTCATGTAATATATTATGCTTCTAGAACTCTTGATCCTGCACAGTGTAACTACACCACTACAGAAAAGGAGATGTATGCTGTTGTTTTCGCTCTTGAAAAGTTCCGTCCTTATTTGTTGGGTGTTAAAATTACTGTTTATTCTGATCATTCTGCTCTCAAACACTTAATGGAAAAGAAAGATTCTAAGCCCAGGCTAATTAGATGGATGTTGTTATTGCAAGAATTTCAACTAGAGATTAGAGATAAGCCCGGGGCTAAGAACTTAGTCGCTGACCATCTGAGTAGATTGGAAATAGGGGAAAATGGTAGCCCTTTTACTGATTGTTTTCCTGATGAGACTTTGTATGCTATGACTAGTAGATTGCCTTGGTATGCTGATATTGTAAATTACATAGTCACCAAAACTTTTCCCATTGAGTTGACTAGAGCTGAAAAAGAGAAAATAAGAGCTCAATCCAAATATTATGTTTGGGATGAGCCATATTTATGGAAGTTTTGTGGTGACCAGATTATAAGGCGATGTGTAGATGACAGTGAAATTCATTCTATTCTGACCTCCTGTCATTTTTCAGAAAGTGGGGGACACTTTGGACCTAAAAGAACATCACATAAAGTGCTTGAGTGTGGTTTTTATTGGCCCACTATTTCTAGTGACGCTTATGAATTCTGTAAAAGATATGAAGTGTGTCAAAAGACTGGAAACTTAACAAGGAGGAATCAAATGCCTTTGTATAATATGTATGTTTGTGAAATTTTTGATATATGGGGCATTGATTTCATGGGACCCTTTCCCCCTTCTTTTGGATATACCTATATTCTTGTAATTGTTGATTATGTATCCAAATGGGTAGAAGCTGTGGCCACTAGGACTGATGATGCTAAGACTGTGGTGAAACATGTCAAATCTCTAATCTTGCATAGATATGGAGTACCAAGAGCGATCATCAGTGATAGGGGGACTCATTTTTGTAATAGAACTCTAGGTGCCTTATTAGCTAAATATCATATAATTCATAAGGTATCTACTAGTTATCATCCCCAGACTAATGGCCAAACTGAAATTTCTAATAAAGAGATTAAGGGCATCCTTGAAAAGGTAGTTAAGCCAGATAAGAAGGATTGGAGTCTTAGGTTAGATGAGGCTCTTTAGGCTTACAGGACTGCATATAAGACTCCAATTAGTATGTCACCTTACAGGTTAGTCTTTGGAAAACCATGTCAACTCCCTGTAGAAATTGAGCATAAATCATATTGGGTTGTAAAGCAATGCAATCTTGATTATCAATTAGCAGGGAGAGAGTGTAAATTGCAATTGCAGGAACTAGAAGAGATGCGCTTAGAAGCCTATGACAATTCAGTCATCCACAAGGGTAAGGCCAAAGCATTTCGCGATGCCAAACTTATTAGGAAAGAATTTCAGGTAGGTGAGAAAGTGCTGTTATTCAACTCTAAACTGAGACTTTTTCCTGGTAAGTTAAACTCTAGGTGGTTAGGACCTTTTGGAGTAGTAAAGACTTATCCCCATGGTGCTGTAGAGATTAAATCCTTTGCTACTAACAAGATTTTCAAAGTGAATGGTCACAGGCTAAAGCATTTCTATGAAGGAGACCAAGTATGTTTAATAGAAGAGATCCAACTTGAGGATCCATGAGCTTCATGAAGTCGAGCCAACGATTGTAAACAAAGGCGCTGGTTGGGAGGCAACCCAACGTTTTTAGGGAAGTTCTTATTTACTTTTGCTTTTATTTTTATTATTTTTTACTTTTTGCATGCATTAGGGACAATGCATGAATTAAGTGTGGGGGGTGCATCCTGCATTTAATTCCTGCAGTTTTTATTCTTGAAAAAAACAAAAAATAAAAATAAAAATAATAAAAATTCTTTTCTTATAAATAATGCATGATATGAGTTTATGCTAGGTTTGCTTGGTTAGAAAATATTTTTTATTAGCTATTTTGTAATTTATTCTTTTATAAGTGAAGACTTCTAAGCATGATAGTTGCCCTTTAGAGAAGTTTGAGTTGAACCTCATACATCTTTTTAATGAGTAACTCTCTTGATTATCCATCTTATTTGGTCATGTAATATACTAATTCAGATGCAATAAAATGACCTGGCCCATCTCCTAGACTATTGAATTAGTTGAATAACTCATTAAAATTATGATTTTTACTTGTCTATTTTTCATATATGAAAAAAAGAAAAATAATAGAGAAAAGAGAGTCAAAGTGGGGAATGACAATGTACTCCTTTGAGACATGCGCTACTGGGTGTTACCCTTTGAGGCAATACTGCTACTGAAAAGCTTGCGTCCCATACTAATGAGCCAATAAAATAAAGAAATAATAAGATGAGAATGAATTATTTGCTCCATCACCGCTATTCGGGTGAGTGAGAGACATGGAGTGTTTAATTTCTAAGACCCTATATGGGCTTCGAATATGTGCGCAATTGGAGTTGGAACAAAAGAAGAAGAGGAAAATAACTACAAGGCAAGTTTAGGATCAAATTTAATGAAATTATTCTACCTAGTTCAATTGTCTTTATAGCCAGACCATGCCCAAATTTTTCCATATTAAATTCTTTTTCGACATCTTGATGGGTGTATGCATAAACCAAAAGAGATGGATAACTATTGATCTTGTTATTTCATTATGAAAATGTTGTGAGGTTGATGAATAAACTCTCAAAGGATAGTTGGATGTTTGGCATGTATTCACTTATTGAAGGAGAAAACAAATCAATTTAGTAAAACTATTTTTCTAAAGCAAGCCAAAGCCCAGTATGAACATCATAGTTATGCATGACTTTGTAAGAAAGGAAGAGGGTAAGTTTTTAGGTCGAGTCTAAATTTCTTTGCACGAGGACGTCCAAAGTCTAAGTGTGGGGGAATTTGTTAAGTCAAAATTCATGCATTATTTTTATAATTATTTTGAGTATATTATATATATTATTTCGTTTAATTTGTCTTATTATATATTTTTCAGGGTTAGTATTAATTTAATAAAGAGGAGAACAGAGAACGTGGAAGATCGGGTTTTATACACTTGGCTACAGGACGGTCCAAAAATAATAATTATAAAAATTATTATTTTCATGGGCTAGGGTTTCAAGAGTTGGTGAAAAGGAAGAAGTCTTGAAGAAGAAGAAACCTAAGGTAGAAGGAGAAGAAAACCCTAGAAACTAAACCCTACGCCACCCCTCTTTTCCTCCTCATCATCATCTTCATAACCAACTCATCTACACCAAGAATACCCCATGGCAGCCCCATCCTCACCCTATAAAAACCATCACCACGCCATCATCATTCATCATCACCATCAGCATTCCCTCATCAGCTTCTTCCTCACGCCCATCTTCATCCCCTTCTTCTCTTCAAGCCTTAACCCTTCATCACAACATAACCCTTCCTCTTCTCCACCTCACCTTTCCCACGCAGCAGCATTCCCACCATC
>JACYFF010031959.1:94460057-94500091 GCA_017589665.1 Selenicereus undatus
CGCGCCGCCCAGGGCTAGCTGCCGACTGCTATGACTGCCAAACACCAACCGGAGCCTCACCGACACCGGCATCGTCTCTACCCACTCCTCTCTAGTCTCGTTCATTCGGTGTTGAAAAGTGAAAAGTAAGTTCTCGTTCCATTGTTTGACCATTTTACTTCTTAATTTTTTTCGTAAATATGTTTTCCTGATTTAGATAAGTGCTAGTTTTTGCGAATCTAGAATTTGTGACGGTGATTTTGAGGATTTGAGTGAGTTGAGGGCGTGGATGTTCATCTGAGAATTGGGGATCGAACATGGATTAGTGTCTTGTGCTCTCGTAGTCTGATTATGTTTAATTTTGAGGATTTTGGGTTTGTTTGTATTAAACTTAAAGGAATAATGGTGGGTGCGTCAGAGGTTAACACAGAGCGTTACGTGTATAGATGACAACGGGGTGGGTTGGGGACTAGGAGCATCCCCATCCCCTCCCCCAGTCAGCTCCCCGCTCTCCATCCCTACCACGTTTTCCGTTACGCGGAAAAAATTTATCCTCAACCCCGTCTCTAGGAGGGATTCAATCCTCGGCAAGGCCTAAACGAGGATTTTTCTTCGCAAATCTGTTTCCCTCCTATATAAAAACTATATTACTTGGATCATAGATGAAAGACTATGTTGTCCGTATTAGAGCTGAGAAAATCCGACCAGACGCGATAATCCGACCCGAACCTGACCTGAAGTTACTCAGAGAAACCCGCACGCGACACGAACTGAACCGATGTCGACCCGAAGTTGACATGATTGGACCGTTTGGCTCGAAAACATGTCATTTTCCAATTTTAAGTGGATCTAAACTATTTGCAAGACTTACATAAAATTGACCCGTTTATTCGATGAGTCAACCTAAAAACACCCATTACTCAGCTGTAAGACCGATCTCGATTAATTATACAAAGGACTTCAGGGGTCCATGCAGTACAAGTCTGACAAACTTTACTAAAGTTTGCAATCCAACCCAAATTAAAATTTACAAGCCCTTCCAACACTAGTCTAATGTTAATGCACAAATTACACAACCGAACCGAAGTCTATGAAGCCAAACACAACCGAACCAAAGTATAAGAGTGCGAAGAGAGATTATATAGCCAAGGTTTTTCCAAGTAATTTTATCTATTTCACCTTAATCTTATATTCATAACTTGATTTATACGTAATTTTATTTATAAACATCGCTAGCGATGGGGATACGTTTTTTCCCTAATTAAATACAAGGAAGCGGGAATAGGGACGAGGATTTTCTTCCAGGCAGGTAACCAGGGACGGGGACGCGGTACAATTTCACATCGTCCCTGCTTGGGGATTGAATCTCATCACCATTCCTGTCCGCATCCATGTTGGGGAATAAGATTTTTCCCCCAATATGCAGTGGGGCCCCGGCAAGGATAGGGATTCCCTGCCCCACCGCCATCCCTAGTTACTTCTTACAAGAAGTTTGTCGCACCTTCTATATGGAGAATAACTTCTATTATGCATATCACTTACATAAGAAATACTATGTATTTGTAGACAAGTTAACATAGCTAATTAACCTACTTGACCTTTAACAGAAAACTCTTTATGTTCCCCACACACAAACAAAAACTAAATCAAAATTCTAAAAGACACAAAAACAGGAAGATGATCACGCGCCAGGTAGGGGTCGAACCTACGACCTTCTGCTTAGGAAACAGACGCTCTATCCACTGAGCTACAGGTGCTTACATATGTCTTTGCCCCTGTCCACTACTGATTTACACACACAACGATAAAAACCTCTCCTTCACCGCATGTGCAATGAGTTAGTGCTAGCCCCCCACACTTGCAAGCCATTGGGTCGCACCGCCCCAAGCTAGCTGCCGACTGCTGTGACTGCCAAACACCAGTCGGAGCCTCACCGACACCGGCATCATCTCTACCCACTCCTCTCTAGTCTCGTTCATTCGGTGTTGAAAGGTGACAACTAAGTTCTTGTTCAATTGTTTGTACCATTTTACTTCTTGATTTTTTTCGTAAATATGTTTTCCTGATTTAGATAAGTGCTAGTTTGTACGAATCTAGAATTTATGACGGTGATTTTGAGGATTTGAGTGAGTTGAGGGGGTGGACATTCATCTGAGAGTTGGGAATCGAACATGGATTATTGCCTTGTGCTCTCGTAGTTTGATTATGTTTAATTTTGAGGATTTTGGGTTTGTTTGAATGAAACTTAAAGGAATAATGGTGGGTGCGTCGGAGGTTAACACAGAGCGTTACTTGTAGGGATAACAACGGGGTGGGTTGGGGACGGGGAGCATCCCCGTCCCCTCCCCCGGTCAGCTCCCTACTCTCTATCCCTGCCACGTTCCCCCTTGCGGGGGAAAAATTCCTCCTCATCCCCGTCTCCAGCGGGGATTCAATCCCCAGCAAGGCCTAAACGGGGATTTTTCTCCGCAAATTTTTTTCCCTCCTGCATAAAAACTATATTACTTGGATCTTGGATGAAAGACTGGGATTTTTTTCCAGGCAGGTTAGCAGGGACGGGGGCACCGTACAATTTCACACCGTCCCCGCCGCCGTCCCTACTCGGGGATTGAATCTCATCCACTTCCTCGTCCGCATCCACGTTGGGGAATGAGATTTTTCCACAGTACACGGAGGGGCCTTGGCAAGGACAGAGATTCCCTGCCATCCCTAGTTACTTCTTACGAGAAATTTGTCGCACCTTTTATATGGAGAATAACTTCTATTATGCATGTCTCTTACATAAGAAATACTATGTATTTGTAGACAAGTTAACATAGTTAATTAACTTGCTTGACTTTTAACAGAAAACTTTGTATGTTCCCCACACTCAAACAGAAACTAAATGAAAATTCTAAAAGATGCAAAAACAAGAAGATGATCACAAGCCAGGTAGGGGTCGAACCTACGGCCTTCTGCTTTGGAAACAGACGCTCTATCCACCGAGCTCCAGGCACTTGCATATGTCTCTGCCCCTATTCACTACTAATTTACACACAAGACGATAAAAACCTCTCCTTCACCGCATGTGCAATGAGTTAGTGCTAGCCCCTATCACTTGCCAGCCATTAGGTCGTGCCGCCCAGGGCTAGCTGCCGACTGCTGTGACTGCCAAACACCAACCGGAGCCTCACCGACCCCAGCACTATCTCTACCCACTCCTCTCTAGTCTCGTTCATTCGATGTTGAAAGGTGAGAACTAAGTTCTCGTTCAATTGTTTGTACAGCTTTACTTCTTCTTGATTTTTTTCGTAAATATGTTTTCCTAATTTAGATAAGTGCTAGTTTGTGCGAATCTAGAATTTATGATGGTGATTTTGAGGATTTGAGTGACTTGAGGGCGTGGACGTTCATCTGAGAATTGGGGATCGAACATGGATTATTGTCTTGTGCTCTCGTAGTCTGATTATGTTTAATTTTGAGGATTTTGGGTTTGTTTGAATGAAACTTAAAGGAATAATGGTGGGTGCGTCGCAGGTTAACGCAGAGCGTTACTTCTGGGGATGACAACAGGGTGGGTTTGGGATGAAAGCATCCCCATCCCCTCCCCCGGTCAGCTCCCTACTCTCCATCCCTACCACGTTCCCCGTTGCGGGGAAAAAATTCCTCCTGCGGGGATTCAATCCCCGGCAAGGCCTAAACGAGGATTTTTCTCCGCAAATATTTTCCCTCCTATATAAAAATTATATTACTTGGATCATGGATGAAAGACTACATTGTCCGTATTAGAGATGAGAAAATCCGACCAGACGAGATAATCCGACCCAAACCCGACCTGAAGTTACTCAGAGAAACCCGCACCCGACACGAACTGAACCGATTTCGACTCGAAGTTGACATGATTTGACCGTTTGGATTGAAAACAGGTTATTTTTCAATTTTAAGTGGATCTAAACTATTTGCAAGACTGATACAAAATTGATCCATTTATTCAATGAGTCACCTAAAATACCCATTACTTAGTCGTAAGACCAATCTCGATTAATTAGACAAAGCACTTGTAGGTTCCATGCAGTGCAAGTCTAACAAACTTTACTAAAGTTTGGAGTCCAACCCAAATTAAAATTTACAAGCCCATCCAACACTAGTCTAATGTCAATACACAAATTACACAACAGAACCGATGTCTATGAAGCCAAACACAACCGAACCAAAGTTTAAGAGGGGAAAGAGAGATCATATAGCCAAGGTTTTTCCAAGTAATTTTATCAATTTGACCTTAATCTTATGTTCATAAATGGATTTATACGTAATTTTATTTATAAACAACGATGGGGATACATTTTTTCCCTAATCAGAGACGGGGAAGTGGGGATAGGAACGAGGATTTTTTTCTAGCCAGGTAAGCAGGGACAGGGATGCGGTAAAATTTCACACCGTCCCCGACGCCGTCCCTGCTCGTGGATTGAATCTCATCCCCATCCCCATCCGCATCCACAGACAAAAACTAAATCAAAATTCTAAAAGACACAAAAATAGGAAGATGATCACGCCCCAGGTAGGGGTCGAACCTACGGCCTTCTGCTTAGGATACAAACGCTCTATCTGCTGAGCTACAGGCTACATATGTCTTTTCCCCTGTTCACTACTGATTTACACACAAGACTATGAAAGCCTCTCCTTCACCGCATGTGCATTGAGTTAGTACTAGCCCCCATCACTTGCCAGCCATTGGGTCGCACCACCCAGAGCTAGCTGCTGACTGCTGTGATTGCCAAGCACCAGCCGAAGCCTCACCGACATCGGCATCATCTCTACCCACTACTCTCTAGTCTCGTTCATTCGATGTCCAAAGGTGACAACTAAGTTCTCGCTCAATTGTTTGTACCATTTTACTTCTTGATTTTTTTCGTAAATATGTTTTCCTGATTTAGATAAGTGCTAGTTTGTGCGAATCTAGAATTTATGATGGTGATTTTGAGAATTTGAGTGAGTTGAGAGCGTGGACGTTCATATGAGAATTGGGGATCAAGCCTAGATTATTATCTTGTGCTCTCATAGTCTGATTATGTTTAATATTCAGGATTTTGGGTTTGTTTGAATGAAACTTAAAGGAATAATGGTGGCTGCGCCGAAGGTTAACGCATTGCGTCACTTGTAGGGATGGCAACGGGGTGGGTTAGGGACAGGGAGCATCCCGATCAGCTCCCAACTCTCCATCCATGCCTCTTTCCCCGTTGCGGGGAAAAAATTCCTCCTCATCCCCGTCTCCAGCAGGGATTTAATCCCCGACAATGCCTAAACGGGGATTTTTCCCTCCAAATTTTTTTCCCTTCTACATAAAAACTATATCACTTCGATCATGGATGAAAGACTGAGTTGTCCGTATTAGAGCTTAGATAATCCGACCCGAACCCGACCTAAAGTTACTCAGAGAAACCCTCACTCAACATGAATTGAACCGATTTCAACTCGATGTTGACATGATTTGACCGTTTGGCTTGAAAATATATTTTTTTATTTTAAGTGGATCTAAATTATTTGCAAAACTAACACGAAATTGACCCGTTTATTAAATGAGTCAAGCTAAAAACACCAGACACTTAACTATAAGACCAATCTCGATTAATTATACAAAGCACTTGTAGGTTCCATGCAGTACAAGTCTAACAAACTTTACTAAAGTTTTCAATCCAACCCAAATTAAAATTTACAAGCCCATCCAACACTAGTCTAATGTCAATGCACAAATTACACAACCAAACCGAAGTCTATGAAGCCAACACAACGAACCAAAGTATAAGAGGGAAAAGAGAGATTATATAGCCAAGGTTTTTCCAAGTAATTTTATCTATTTAACCTTAATCTTATGTTCATAAGTGGATTTATACGTAATTTTATTTATAAACAGTGATGGGGATACGTTTTTTCCCTAATCAGAGATGGGGAAGCAAGGATAGGAACGAGGATTTTTTTTCAGGCAGGTAAGTGGGGACGGGGATGCGGTAAAATTTCACACCGCCCCTACTCAGGGATTGAATCTCATCCCCATCCTCGTCCGCTTCCACATTGGCGAAGGATATTTTTCCCCAATACGAGGTGGGGCCCTGGTAAGGACGGGGATTCCATGCCCCACTACATCCTTAGTAACTTCTTACGAGAAATTAGTCGCACCTTCTATGTGGAGATTAACTTCTATCATGTATATCTCTTACATAAGAAATACTATGTATTTGTAGACAAGTTAACATAGTTAATTAACTTGCTTGACCTTTAACAAAAAAACTCAGTATATTCCCTACACACACTCAAAAACTAAATCAAAATTTTGAAAGAAGCAAAAACAGGAAGATGATCACCCGTCAAGTAGGGGTCGAATCTACGACGTTCTGCTTAGGAAATAAACGCTCTATCCACTGAGCTACAGGGGCTTGCATTTGTCTCTACCCTTGTTCATTACTAATTTACACACAAGAGGATAAAAACCTCTCCTTCACCACATGTGCATTGAGTTAGTGCTAGCCCCCATCACTTACCAGCCAATGGGTCGCACCGCCCAGGGCTAGCTGCCGACTGCTGTGACTGCCAAACACCAGCCGGAGCCTCACTGACACCGGCAACATCTGCACCCAGTCCTCTCTAGTCTCGTTCATTCGGTGTTGAAAGGTGACAAATAAGTTCTCGTTCCATTGTTTGTACCCTTTTACTTCTTGATTTTTTACGTAAATATGTTTTGTTGATTTCGATAAGTGCTAGTTTGTGCGAATCTAGAATTTATGATGGTGATTTGGAGGGCTTGAGTGAGTTGATGGCGTGGACGTTCATCTAACAATTAGGGATCGAGTAAGGATTGTTGTGTTGTGCTCTCTGATTATGTTTAATTTCGAGGATTTTGGGTTTGTTTGAATGAAACGCAAAGGAATAATGGTGGGCGGGTCGAAGGCTAACATAGAGCGTTACTTGTAGGGATGACAACCGGGTGGGTTGGGGATGGGGAGCATATTCACCGTCCTCGCCCCTGGTCAGTTGCCCGCTGCCATCCTTGCCTCGTTCCCCATTACGGGGAAAATTTTCCTCCCTATCCCCATCTGCAGTGGGGATTCAATCCTCGGCAAGGTTTAAACGGAGATTTTTCTTCGCAAATTTTTTTCCCTCCTATGTAAAAACTATATTATTTGGATCTTGGATGAAAGGCAAAGCTGGCCATAACAAAGCTGGGTAACGGGTCTTTTTAGGTTGACCCATTTAATAAACGGGTCAATTTTGTGTCAGTCTTGCAAATAGTTTAAATCTACTCAAAATTGAAAAATAACATGTTTTCAAACTAAACGGTCAAATCATGTCAACTTCGAGTTGAAATCGGTTTAGTTCGTGTCAGGTGCGGGTTTCTCTGAGTAACTTGAGGTCGGATTGTCGTATTGGGTCAGATTTTCTCACCTCTAGCCCAGAAGACCTAGCTCAATTAATTATACAAAGCTCTTGTAGGCTCCATGCAATGCAAGTCTAACAAACTTTATCAAAGTTTACAATCCAACCCAAATTAAAGTCTACAAGCCCATGCAACACAAGTCTAATGTCAATGCACTAATTACACAACCGACCAAAGTCTAAGAAGCCAAACACAACCGAACCAAAGTATAAGGAAAAGAGAGATTTATAGCTAAGGTTTTTTCAAGTAATTTTGCCTAATTAACCTCAATCTTGTGTTCATAAATATATTTATATGTAATTTTAATCAAAAAACGGGGATGGGGGTACGTTTTTTCGTTAATCAGAGATGGGGAAATGAGGATGGGGATGAGGATTTTTTTCCCAGGTAGGTAAACAACGACAGGGATGTGGGAAAATTTCAGCCCGTCATTTCCCTCATCCCAGCTCGAGGATTGAATTTCATCCTTATCCCTGTTCGCATCCACATTGGGGAATGAGATTTTTCCCCATTACGAGGTAGGGCCCCGAGGAAGATAGGGGTTCCTTACCTGCTACCATCCCTAGTTAATTCTTACGAGAAATTAGTCGTGCCTCCTATATGGAGAATAACTTCTATTATGCATATCTCTTACGTAAGAAATACTATGTATTTGTTGACAAGTTTACATAGTTAATTAACTTGCTTGACCTTTAACAGAAAACTCTGTATGTTTCCCATACACACACAAAAACTAAATCAAAATTCTGAAAGACGCAAAAGTAAGAAGATGATCACGCGCCAGGTAAGGGTCAAACCTACGGCCTTCTGCTTAGGAAACAAGTGCTCTATCCACTGAGCTACAGGCGCTTGCATATGTCTCTGCCCTTGTTCATTACTGATTTACACATAAGAGGATGAAATTCTCTCCTTCACTGCATGTGCATTAAGTTAGTGCTAGCCCCCATCACTTGCCAGCCATTGAGTCGCGCCGCCCAGGGCTAGTTGTTGACTGCTGTGACTGCCAAACACCAACTGGAGCCTCACTGACACTGGCACCATCTCTACCCACTCTTCTCTAGTCTCGTTCATTTGGTGTTGAAATGTCACAACTAAGTTCTCGTGCAATTGTTTGTACCATTTTACTTCTCTATTTTTTTCGTAAATATGTTTTCCTGATTTAGATAAGTGCTAGCTTGTGTGAATTTAGAATTTATGATGGTGATTTGGAGGATTCGAGTGAGTTGATGGCATCGACGTTCATCTAAGAATTTGGAGGATTTTGTGATTTAGATATGTGCTCTCGTAGTCTGATTATATTTAATTTTGAGGATTTTGGGTTTGTTTGAATGAAACCTAAGGGAATAATGGTGGGTGCGTTGGAGGCTAACACAGAGCGTTACTTGTGGGGATGGCAACAGGGTGGGTTGGGGATGGGGAGCATATTCCCCGTCCCTGCCCCTGGTCAACTCCCCGCTCCCCATCCCCGCCTCATTCTCCATTACGGAGGAAAAATTCCTCCCCATCCCCGTCTCCAGTGGGGATTCAATCCCCAGCAAGGCCTAAACAGGCATTTTTCTCTGCAAATTTTTTTCCCTCCTATGTAAAAACTATATTACTTGGATCATGGATGAAAGACCAAATTGCCCATTCTAGAGCTGGGTAACGGGTCTTTTTAGGCTAATCATATTTCACTAGACCTCCATTATTGATGCCCCTCAGCAAAACGAGCTCTTCAATTTCGAGCTCCCCTTTTATTGAGTGTTGCGGGAATGTGTATTAATAGCCGCACATCTCACAAAGTGTACACCTTCTACTATCCTTAACTACAATACATCTCACGGGCTTCTTTTCGCCTCTCCTCTAACCTCTATATTCCCATTTACGGGTTTTTGGATGTCTATTATGCTGAAATTAAAACTAATTAAGGGCAAGTTTGCACCTAGGAGTCATTGATGTTTGTTTCTTGGCTATCCCCCGGGTGAGAGGGTTTGGAAAGTGACGGTTCTCACACCAATAAATTCTTCACTTCCCATGATGTGAAATTTGAAGAAATAATGTTTCCATTTACTGCCTCATCGCCTGCTCCATTGCGAACCTATGGTACTTTCTTGGCTAATTATGTTTCATGTGATTCTTTTTCTTCTGTACGTGCCAATATTTCATCTACAATTACTGTTGGGGTGTAATCCCATTCAAATTCACCTGTAGCAAAGGTTCTAACTGGTGTACTACAATATGTGAAGAGATTGATTCTCTTGAAAGGAATGGAACTTGGAGCATTAAACCATTACCTCCTGAAAAGGAACCCATTGGTTATAAATGTGTGTACTAAATTAAATATCGTTCTAATGGCTCTATCAAGTGCTACAAAGCTCAACTTTGTGAAGGACTTTGGAAGTGTTGGGCTCATCCGATATGGGAGTCTGGCGTTGTATTATATAGGAGTAAAATTACAGTCAATTTACATTAACGTCCTTATCCTCTATTACACCCCATCAATCTGCACATGAGGAGAATGGAACGAGATATTGGACTTTAAAAATGAAAACTTACTAGAAGACAACCATTAAATAAAAATATCTGCTAATTGAAACTTAGTAGGCACATATCGAACTATGACATCACCATCCACGACCCGCTCACGAACAAAATGATAATCAACAACAATATGTTTGGAGCGATCATGATGATCGGGATTGGGAGTGAGGTATGTGGCACTAATGTTGCTATCCATCACACAAGTTGGAGTAGAGAGAACAATCCCCAGCAACGACGTTAAAAACTTGTTACGTTAAAATTGTTACTGCAAATGCACGGCGTAGCTATAGCTAGCATCTAGCAAGTACAGGTCATATCCACAGGGAATTTGCTTTCAATTACTAGAATTAGTCAATCTACTCAATCTAGACAAAGCAATTTCAAAAGTCTGACTAATAATTAACGAATAGAGAATTAGAATATTAAAACACCTAGGTTGGAATCAATAGCACAATTACATCGATGAATCAATCATTAACCCAACAAATAAATCTAAGAATTACGTTACGAGTGGATAGATTGCCAATTGAGTCCATCTCCTCCTTTTCTCAAGGGTTAAAGACTAATCTAAGAACCATAGCCACCTATTTTCATGGGACTAAAAGTTAAAGAATTACAAGATCTACAATCTCTAATCCCAACTAGAACCTCAATTATTTTCATATCAAAATCCTAGTTGTCTACTAAGTCACGTTAGGTAAAGGTTTCGTCTTTCAACGCTCCCCTAAACCCGAATAATAACGAATGAACTCTCTTTCGAGCAAATCATCGAACACATGGTGCGCAAAGTAGAAATTATAAACACAAAACATGGGGTTTAGGGCTAAATCATGATTCAACTACATAATTGGCGTTAATCCCAACCTAAGTTAGTAGATTAGCCACTCATCATCTCAAAAGCAAAAATCTAAAGTCCCAATTTACTAAACATGATTCAATCAAAACCCTAAAACAACAATGAAGAGAGGAAAGAGAATTAAAAAACAAACTTGAATTAATCGTCATGTGGAAGTAGAACAATCTTCAATTGCAATGAATTCAATCCAAAAGGAATTCAATAAAATCTCCTAACAAAACCCTAGAAGTCGCCCAAGAAGAGCGCTCTCAAAGGAAAAATGAAGAACCCAAAAACTGCCTGAAAAATCCTTAAGTTGCACGACAGCATGCCAGCGCACGGTCGTGCGTGTAGCTATGCCACTCGTGCGTAGCTTCGGCCTTCATTGCACAACTGTGCCTACCCTGTTGCATGGTTGTGCCCTCTTCTTCCTAGCTCACCTTCGTTCCCGGGGCTTCATTCGACCTCTATTTTCCTTGTAATCTATCCTTAAAGTTCCCCTTTCTATTAAAACCCGGAGATTTCTCCTGAAAGCAAAATAAATCACTTAAAAGCACAATTGAATCAAAAGAAGTGAATTTGACCCTTTTTTCCTCTAAATTTAATATAAGAGCATTGAGAAACGGAGGTCAAATAAGAACTAAAATAGGGTTAAAATAGAGGTTTATCAAGGCCATAGCCCGATATTCAGCTTTTGTGGAAGATTTAGAAATTGTAGGTTGCTTCTTGGAGCGCCAAGCTATAAGGTTGGGTCCCAAGAACATCGCATAACCTATAGTAGAGCGATAAGAATCCTTGCAGCCTGCCAAATCAGCATTAGAACAGGCGATAATCAAAGATAGAGATGTTGCAGTATGAATGTGAAGACTGTCAAATAAGGTGCCCTGAAGATACCTAAAAATGTGCTTTACAACAGAGAGATGAGAAGTACGAGCAGCATGCATAAACTGGGAAGCTATATGAACTGCAAATGCAATGTCAAGCCGTGTCATAGTCAAGTATTGTAATGCACCTACCATGCTTCTGTACTCTGTGGGATATGCAAGTAACTCACTGCCTAAAAGGGAAAGGGCAGCTCAGGCAATCATAGGAGTTCGAACAGGCTTACAAGTATACAGGTGAAATTTGAGAAGAAGGTCAGAAAAGTACTTGTGTTGAGATCAAACAACCCTGCCGAGGAACAAATGACCTAAACGCCTAAGAAAAATTGTAGATCTCCAAGGTCTTTCATAGCAAATTGCTGAGCAAGAGCAGATATAAAGGAAGAGAGAAGAGAAAGAGAGCTACCAATGAGGATGATATCATCAATGCAGAGGAGAAGAATGAGAACATGAGAATCATGACGAAAGTAAACATGGAGGGGTCAGACTTGCTGCAAGAGAAGCCATGTGTAAGCAGACAGCTACTAAAACAATGAAACCAAGCACGAAGGGCTTGTTTCAAGCCATAGACAGCCTTCTTAAGATGGCACACAGGAGTAGGAAAAATGAGGATCAACAAAGCCAGGAGGTTTACACATGTAGACTTTTTCAGTAAGAAGACCATGAAGAAACACATTCTTAACATCAAGTTAACGAATGGGCCAGTTATTAGTGATAGCAATGGACAAGACAGGATGAACGGTGGCAGGGCGAACAACAGGAGGAAAAGTGTCTTGGAAGTCAATACCTGCTTACTGATGATTACTTACAGCGACCAGTCTTGCTATGTAGCATTCCAGTGACCCATTAGACTTGTATTTTATCTGAAAGACCCACTTACTCACCACCAAATTGTCAACATCAGCTGGTGGAACAAGTTCCCAAGTGTCATTAGAAAGTAAAGGATTAAACTCATCAGTCATAGTTGCTTTCCACTGAGGTTTAGAAATAGCATCTTTAAAAGAAGAGGGTTTAGACTCAGACATGGAAGTGACAAGGGACAGAATCTATTTGGGCTTAACAATACTAGATTGGGACCTAGTTTGCATAGGATGAACATTGGAACTAGAAACATGGGAAATAGGTAACGGCAACTAAGAACACAGAGGGGACAGCGGAGGAGAAGGGCATGCCACATCAGCGGCAAGAGGAGACGCCGAAGAGGATAGTCGATCCAAGACAGGCGGAGGGGAGGGAGTGGGCAACTGGGAAGTGGGTGCAACAAAGGGAACAGAAGAAGAGGGGTCGAGATGGCCGAGCCAGACGTTGTGGGAATGGGCGACGCAGGGAGGGGGAGGGCGCAGGGAAGGGGGCTGAAGGAGGGGGAGATAATGCAGACACGAGAAATGAGAGAGGCATTACAGACTCATCAATAGGGGTAAAGGTGAGGATGTCACACAGAAGCATCTCAGAATTTGAGGGCAAGGACATATGAGAAGATGATAGTCGCTGAAAAAGAAAAAACATTTAATGAAAGTGTACATGTCGACTAATGTAAGTCTTGCCAGTTTTGGGATCATAACAACGATATCCCTTGTTTTAGTGAGCATATCCCAAGAAAACACATTGAACAGACCTTGGTTGCATTTTATTCAAAGAAGATGCAGGACTATTAGGAAAACACTTACAACCAAAAGTACATAGAAATGTGTAATCAGGAAGACATTGAAACAATTTTTCAAGGGGAGACTTGCTGTTTAAAGTAGGCATAGGTAAATGATTTATGGTGAAAATCACAACAAAAGCAGCTTCCACCCAACAACTGGAGAGAAGCAACGATTGTATAGGAAAGGTGCAAACCATTTCTAGAAGGTGCTTATGGTTACGTTCAGCCATGCCATTATGTGCTTTAGTTTAAGGACAAGATTTAGGAAAAAGAATGCCCAAGGCTAAGCATTTATCCTTGAGAGAGTATTATCAAATTCGAAACCACCATCACATATAAAAGTTTTGATCTTCCTATCAAATTGAGTTTCAACCATTTTCTAAAATTGAACAAAAATTGTAGGGATTTCTTATTTGCGTTTCAAGGGATACAACCAAGTGAAATGAGAAAAATCATCGATAAAGATAACACAATATTGAAAAAATTTATCAGAATCTCGTGGAGCTTCCCAAACATCAGAATGAATAATATGTAATGGAGTTTCAGAACAATCATCTACCAAATTAAAAGGCAACCTTTACGATTTGGCAAGGTGACAAGTAACACGATTGTCCTTAAAAACAGAAGAATGAATAATATGTTCTTTTCTAAGACTATCTAAAACCCATATGCCACAATGACCAAATCTTCGATGCCAGGCATCACCAAAATCATGTTGGACAGCCAAAGATGAAACATGAGCAGGGAGATGTATAAGACGACCAGGGTAAACATTTTCTTTGGCGGTGCTAGGCCTCTGTAAAAGGACTTCACTGGTGGTGTTGTCCTTGACACGAAAAGTAGAACCAGAAAACTGAACATGACAGTTATTGTCCCCACACAAACGACGCATAGAAAGCATATTGTGTTTGAGGTGAGGGACATGCAAAACATAATTCAGTTTAAGCGACCAATTGTGAGTTTTAATGCTTATATTGCCAAATTAGTAATAGGTAAAAGATTACCATCACCGACTTCAACCTGAACAGAACCAAAATAACAAATCTTAGCAGATAGAATATTGCATCAGGAGTCATATGGGATGCGACGACAGAGTCTGGATACCATAGGGTTTCACTAGCCCCAACAGGTGTGAAACTAGCCATGGCAAAAAAGGCATAAGACTGATGAGGTTGATATCGAATGGAACAGTAGCATTACGACTAGGAGAGTGACAGATCTGATAAAATAATGTTAGGACCTGAACCCAAAACCCCTCTCAAACGTTTCATTACCTGCAAATAAAGAATTAGTAACAGAAGCAAAAGCACACTGAATAGTAGATGATGAAACAGTTGAATTACATAATATAGAACCTGTAGGCCTACCCCTAGGAGTGGAGGTAGTCTGAGAAGTGGTCTTGGCATGGTTGTTCTTCCCACAATTGCCCTTGTTATTCTTCCCACGATTATTCGGGTTGTTCTTTCCACGTCCCGAATTAGTGGTCAAGGATAGGGAATTGGTGTTGGCATCATGGAAAGAAACAGTAGTAGAGACAAATGCAGGATGAGTGAGGGACCGATTGTTGCGATGTTTCCGAAATTGAACACGATGTTCATGAACAAGTAACTTGTTACGAACATCATCAAAAGTAAGTACACCAGGCATATGAGTAAGGGCATCTACAAAACCATCATAGTCAGAATCTAACGCATTCAAGGTATATTGAATTTAATCAATGTCAAAAAGGGAGTCTATAATATTTTTGACACCAAGAAGGAAACCATCCATCGGCTGAGTTTCAGGTTTGTCAAGATGCATGTGTAGACGCTTCAAATCCATAGCCTAGGCTAGACTTGCAGAATTGAAATGAGATTCAAGACAAGTCCAAATCATACACGAATGTGGCGGATTGCGCACTTCAGTAAGATGATATTTGGAGATAGTAGCAAACAGCCAGGCCCTAATCAATTGATTGAGGTGAACCCAAAGAGTATACGTAGGATTAGGTTGAGGCATTGCAGAAGAGACAAAAACATGCGGGGGCGGTTGCAGGATCATCCCATCAACAATACCATGCAATTGATGCATGAAAAGAAAGGAAGAAAATTAAGTCTTCCAGAACGAGAAATCATCAACCTTTTCAATGGTAGTAGTGACAAAATTTTTGATGTTTGTCGTCCAAAGGTTCGGGTTGATAAGAGGCAACCCAGGAAGAAGAGAAGAAGCCACCCCCCACAGCAGGTCACCCCCAAAACCGAAGGACAACCCAACCATGGGATGCAAGCCATGGCCGAAGGAACCAACCATGGACGGCAACCATCCCAAGGAAGGTGGGTCGTACAAGACAGGAGGCACTGTGGGTGGGTGGAAAACACGGTTTTCGACACAGGGTCAGGGCCACGGTGACCGTTTGGAGCAAACGAAGAGACGGGCGGAAGCGTGAAGGTGGCATGCATGAACCCCGGCGAAAGCCACAGCCCCGACAAACCTGTCTCCTCAGCCAGCGAGCAGGCAGTGGTGACTGAACTGTGCAGTGCGGACGACGGTTCAACAGCGACAGCTGAGGTAGGCGGCGGCCGTGGGCTGTCGG
Source organism: Selenicereus undatus (assembly GCA_017589665.1). Taxonomy (NCBI): domain Eukaryota; kingdom Viridiplantae; phylum Streptophyta; class Magnoliopsida; order Caryophyllales; family Cactaceae; genus Selenicereus; species Selenicereus undatus. The sequence goes on from JACYFF010031959.1 coordinate 94,475,898, forward strand.
GAGAGGAGCCCATCAAAGCTAGGGTTCACGGCTTAGGAGAGAAAAAAAAATTTGGAAGGGGATCAGATGCGCTCTAATACCATGTGAAGGATTTTGGAAGTGTTTGGTTCACCCAATATGGGAGCCTAGCGTTGTATTATATAGGAGTAAAATTACAGTCAATTTATATTAACGTCCTCATCCTCTATTAAACTTGTTGTTCGCAGTAAAACACATGTCGAAGGTCTAGATTACAATGAGTCATTTGCTCATGTTGCCAAAATGGTAAGATTTTGTGTATTTCTAGCTATTGCCTTCACCAAGGGTTGACCAAATGGATGTCAATTAACACTTTCCTCCATGGCAACCTTCATGAAGAAGTTTATATGCAGGCCCCACCTAGCTTCTCCCTGTCGTCTTCGCAAGTCTTTTTATAGTCTTCGATTGTCTCCAAGGAGTTGGTTTGCTAAGCTTGCAATTGCTCTATGGACTTATGGTTTTCTACAGTGTTATGCCGATCACTCCTCATTTACTTTCCGCAAGGGAGACATTTTTCTAGCTAGTTGCCTTAGTTTATGTGGATGATTTAATTCTCATGGAAACAATGTTGATGCTTGTTTTGCATTTAAAATGTATCGTAATGTTTGCTTTCAACTCAAGGACCTTAGTCCTTTCAAATACTTTATTGGTATTAAAGTGTCTCTCAATTCTATTGTTCTTAGTCACAACACATGTTTCTAGTAGAGTTTGGTCTTATAGCCTCCAAACCTGCTGCATTTCCAATGGAACAGAATCATGGCTGGCTCCTGCTGGTAGGCCGCTGCTCTCTAATCCCAGCCCCTATCACCATCTTGTGGGCCACTTTGCCTATCTCACCATTACTCGACCTGATATTTGCTATGCTATTTGTGTGCTATCCTAATTCATGCAGACACCTCAACAACAACAATGGGATGCTGCTGTCTAGGTTCTTTGTTACCTTAAAGGCACCCTAGGCCAAGGCGTTTTTCTTTTGACCAACAGAACACTTCAAATCTATGCGTAGTGAGACTATGTTTGGCCGAGTTGTCCTCTTACTCATGATTCGGCAACAGGTGATTTCATCATTTTAGGTGCTCCTCCCGTCTCCAAGCGCACCAAGAACCAGCTTAGTGTCTGTCGCTCTTCTGCGAAGACTAAAATATCGCGCCATGGCAGTCACTTCATGCAGACTCACTTGGCTCAAGTCCTTTCTTGCTTCCTTTGATGTACACCATCAGCATCCTATGCAACTCTTTCGTGATAATCAAGCTCCCCTTCATATTGCATCCAATCCCGTCTTCTATGAGCTTGCTAAGTATATCAAGATTGATCATCACTACGCGTGTGAACAACTCCTGAAAGGCCATACTGCCACAACTCATATTGAACCACTCAAAGGTTGCTGACTTGTTCTATGGAACCCTTCGGAGACAACAATTTGAATACTTACGAGACAAGTTGAGTATTCGGATTGAGTTTTCATGTTTCAACTTGAGGGGGAGTATTAGCGATTTCAGCGACATTGCATATTAGTTGTAAATAATATTTTTTTTATTCTGTAAATATTGTGATATACTGTCGTGCAAATTAAGGAGTACTTCTACTTTGGAAGCACCTATAAAAACATAATTAACCATAAGTTTCTAGATAAGTTGATTTAGATCTTTAAAGCTAATAATTTTTTGGCTTTGGGATAATATCAATGATATTTTAATTAATTAGTTTGACTGTCAACACTGATTGACATGTCCGCTGGGAAACTACGTGTTCTAATAAGTTAAATTACAAGTGGCTGAAAAGGATATTTAAACAACTCCCAATTTATCACATGTAAAGGATGTGAAAAATGTCCTCCAAATAATCTTTTTTGGTCTTTCTTTTTTCCAGTTAATTCAATAATCATCTTTGTCAAAGTCATTGCCAAACTGAGCCAGCAACGCGCAGCCTTACTATCTTCTTAAATGCGTGCATTTGCAAATCAAGGGGTTGTGGGGTAGTGTTAGCTCACTTTGTCTCTTAATAAATTGATCAAGGGTTTGATCATTGACCTTTGGAAATGGGGAACAATTCTTGAACAGTCCTTTACCAAAAGTAGAGCTCGCGGGGCGAAGGGATTAGTCACTACGATCAGCGGTAAAAATTCATGCATTTGCATGTTACAAGATTTACAAGATTTAATTATTAAATCGTGTCGATGTCGAGTTTAGAGTAGGACAAAGCTTCAACCCGTTTAATTAAATGGGTTATGTTCAGGTCGAGATTCTCGACATAAAAAAAATCATATTTAACCTGTATAGTTAAATGGATTAAACAGATCAACCTATTTACCTGCTTATCATTTATCTATTCGCCATTTTTTTTTTGATGATTAAGAACATAAAACTTAAAAATAAATGTGAATTATGATGAATCGGGTGAGCTTGGGACAATAATTGCGCAATATGGTATGTAAACTTGATTTATAATGTCATGTAATTACGTATTACTTGAAATCTTAATCAGAGAAATGGATAATTAGGTAACTAAACTCAACTTGTTTATCTTAAATAGGTTAAACAAGTTAACCCGTTTAAAAATTAAATGGGTACAAGGCAATGGATTTCAACTCATTCAATAAACATATTAGATTCAGGTTGAGAGATTCTCAACCTGTTTAAGTTCAACACGAACATAACCCCAACCCAATCTGATCTATTTTCCAACTCTAATCAGGTTTGAATCAGATTATTTCGTATCAAATTCATTTTTCTCTGAGTAACTTAAGGTTGTGCTTGTCTTGACTTATCACATTGGGCTAGGCTTTCCAACTCTATTATTAAATACTAGAATTTGAATCTCATCTCTTTGGACTTTGGTCCTCTTTTTACATCAAACAACATTCTTGTTCTTTGGAGGAATACACATCTCATAATTCCTCCACCAAGAATGTCAACGGAACAATGAGGTAAAATGATACACTAAACAATCAAGTATATCAAAATGGATTGGGAATAAACCCCCAAGAATGTCAAAATGATTGTGTTCGCGATCGAATGGTTCTTCATTTTTATGGCTTGCTTCTGTTCTCGTCTTCTTGTGCTCGAATGCTTGTTGATGTTTATGGTTTTCTTCTTTTCCCGTCTTCCTAGCTTTACTTAGGCTTGGGTCGATGTATCCATCTACTTCATCTTCAAAGTCTTCAACCTACAAAAACATTTAATAAACACATACCGAAAACAAATTGTTATGCAAACTTGTGGAAATAAAGTTGTCTATATCTGGATCTTTAAAAACTATATCGAGACATACATGATTGATGTGTAGCTATTGAGGTTAATTTCATGACTACGTAACTTGGATCTTTCAAAACTATATCGAGTTTTGATATTTCAAATCTCATATTGATTATTATTCAAATTAAGCAATCAGTGTACGATGACTTCTGCCAAGTCTGACATTGAAAGCCATCGAGAGAAGACTCCTGGTAAAATCGTATTTTGAAAAGTAACTAGTTGAGATATGATGTCTTATTCGACAACAGCGTTTGGAGTAAGATTTGACGTGTTGATCCAGATGAAAGACTCATACAGTATTTCCACTAGTCTCCCAAGACGTTAGAAAAATTAGCTTTCGAAAATTAAGCAGCAGCAACCAAAAAAAAAAAATTTACTTCAAATGTCTACATTAATTTTATTTCTACCAAATGTCCATGTCTTCTTCAATTTTTCAGCTACAAAAATCATTAAGTTTACCGAATACATTCATTAAAACAATTATACTAAACAATTATCTAATAATAGCTAAAATATAATGTTTATGTGCCATTAGAGCAACTATACTTAACAATAAGTAGTCTGTGATATCAGCGATTAGTTTTGCTCAATAAAGCCTAAAAGAAAAGAGGATAACAAGCAGGAAATCTTAGGGATGAGTGAGTGGAACCGGGTACCTGATTAAACTTTTAGGGGCATAACTAGATCTGGTTGGAATCGGGTCCTAAATTTGGAACCGAGTCCTAGAACTTGGACCCGGTCGGACTGGGTCCGATTCTGCGTGCCTGGTTCCTAAGTAATATTTTTTTATTTTTTTAACACTTTTTCCTAAGAAAATAGGGGGAGTGAGGGATTAAAAGAAGTTGAGAACTTATATCTGGAGCTAAATTCTTATAAACTAAATTATAAGGCTAAATCAAATACGAAATAAGCAGTAAAGAAAATTTACGTACTTCAAAATAATCTCAGAGAATTTGAGACAATGTTAATCAGAAACCTAAAAATTATTTTAATTCACTTGACATAGAGAGAGAACGAGAATAAAACTGTCAAAATAATAGAAAAACAAAGACATAGTAAGCAATATGGCTCATGAAGAGAAGAACCAAAGCTTGAAGGATGAAATCCATAGTAGTCGAGATACATAAAAAGTAAGGCGGAGATAAATTTAAAGCAAAAAAGACAAATGCTTAAATTGAGGTAGTTGAGAATTGGAACTCAGTACAAAAGATACATCACTTGAGGAAGAAGAATTTATTTTTTGTATTTTTTAACCAAAATTCTTTAAATTTTGACCAGATACCGGGTACTGAGTCCGGATCCTGGTCCAAAATTTCAGGACCCGGTATTGGACCCAGTTATAACCAGGTCCTAAATTTTAAAACCAGTCTCAAAAATGAGCTAACCGGCTCCAAAATCGATTCTGAATTCAGAATCGAGTATCCGATTTTTTTACTCACCCCTAAATTCTTAGGTGATAAGTACAAACCTTGAGAATGGTTGCATCTGCAAGCTGGGCCTCCTTGGCTGCCTGATGGGCAACATTTTCGATGAAACGCATTGTATTTTTTATGTTTCCATCTGGAAGTTCCTCCACCAGCTCCTCGGCTGTCATCTCCACCTCCTCCGCCACCTTCTCAACCACCTCCGCCACTTCTTCCGCCGCCTCTATAGCCTTGTCAACTTCATCTGCATATAAAATTGATTTTTACAAAAATAAGTTTCCTCCCAAAAAAAAAAGGAAAAAGAAAGTCACCAATTAAGTGGATGTTATTACTTTTGTAAAGCAGGAAGACTCCCCATCTGCTCTTCAACAAAGGCATAATTAGTCTTACTACCAACTCCATAATCCAGTTTTTCCTGCTAAAAATTGAAATTTGTCAAAATTTTGGCTGATACATGGCTTGAATTGTGTAAAATGGCGAAACATGTAAACATATTGAACCTTTGCGCAGCAGGAGCAACCGAGTCCATCGAAGGTGGAATTGGTTGAATACTGCTTTTGATAGCCGTGCCTTGCTTCCTACAACATCCACGCCATGCTTATAAGCTACTATACTAACACTGAAGATATCAGTTGACTTAACTGGTATAGCAGTTACGCACCTTTGATGGTGCTCCATGAACAGCGGAGCATGAAAGCCATGGCGGCCTCCGCCTAGAGGGTGAAACCTCAAGAACGCGACCAAACAAGGCCGTCCACTAGAGGACGGCTTGCTAATAAGGTCAAGGCTATTGCAGAGTAATGGTTTGGATAAAGCAGAACTCATGGCTATTTGAGTGATTACGATCGAAAACGTACAATGCCAACTGCAATGTTTCTCCGATGCAGGCTATGAGAGTCAAATATACACTCGTTGATCCGTGCTGTAAAATTTTCGGGAGATTGTTTCTATTGGACCCAGATTAAATATATTCAGACTGAAAGGATGATAGATAATAATGAATCAAGTGGGTTATCCTTATGGGACTTTGAGGTTGAATATACAATGCTGGCTATTATATTATAACATGTGGGACTTGTGGGGCAAGGGCTAATGGAAAAGAAAGTTGAATTGCGGGTAGTATGAATTGTACCATGACGTGTGTTTTCACGTGAATTGCGTGCTACAGCTAAATTGAACCACTTAGAGCATTCGCAGCACGGGAGAAAAAAGTGGAACGTAGATCCCACGCTGTCATGTGTTATTCAGTGATTGGAAGGAACAAAAAGTGAAACGCAGGGAGACACGGAAGTGCGTGCTCCCTCGCGTGTGAGTTTTAACATTTTAAAATATTTTTTTTTGTTTTTTCTTTTTTTTTGAATTAATTTATAATTTTTATATGATTTAAAAAATAGGTTGTATGTTAGAATGTGGGTCCATGACAAATATTTTTATCGGATGGTTAAAATTGGAGTTCCATTGGTTGGAGAAGTGATGGAATGCAAGTTCTAAAATTGTGGAACTTTTGCTGGCGTGGCAGGTCAGAGTTTCAACTGAAAATGCTCTTAGAGCACACACAGCGCTTTGCTCGGGAGGCAAAAAGGAAGAGAGAGAAAAGGGGTGAGGAGAGGAATTTGCTGCAGTCAATGCCTCGTGGCCCATGCATGCCTTGTGAAGAGACTTGTGACCCTGAGCTAGCTCATGAGAGTTTTTTTGTATTTAAATATTTTTAATTAGTTTTTTTTTATTCTAAAAATAAAGTTGTATGTTATAGAGTGGATTCATAGATATTATTTTATTTGATGAGTCAAAATTGTGAGTCTTTCACTGTGGAAAGGAAAATTTAAGAGCCAAAAAATTAACTTATGGAATAATCTGGAAGGTGTAGACCCCGCTGGTGAGCCCAAAAAAAAAAATAGCTCACCATGGGGAAATGCTCTTAGGCCACTTTTTTTTTTTTTTAAGAAAGGTAAGTATTACAATCTAAGCAGTCCTTCTCTCAAGGATTCTCCCTAGATTATCCTCGTAAAGAATAGAAAGAAGGTCCTTATACGGAACCACATTTCATACAACCATGGAATATAAGGAATGATCAAATTTTACCAGTTAATCGGCTGCGTAATTTTTTTAAAAAAAAATATGATGAATAAAAACCTTATTACATAATTGAATGTAAGCGAACGGGGAAATCCTCTTAGGCCACATGAAAAATGAGAAATAGAAAAAAGGTGGTCCCGACTTCAATTATTGTTATACAATCGACAAAGAAGTATACTATTGTCGCATGATTAGGCGGCTTGCAACAGTAAAGAAAGAGACATTTTGGGCTAAATCCATTTCTCCGCGAGGCCTCTGAGAAACTTCTCCATATTTCCAAGTGCAACTGGCCTCCTATTGTTGCCCTCCTAAGAAAGATACTCCATGAGAAACATCTTCATAGAGTTTATGTTTGAATTTAATTCAAAATTTTAGAGTTTTTAGGAGATTTGTGAGGGAGGGATAAGGAAGTGACATTCTTGTCCTACATAGGAACAATATTAGAGAGACAACAAGTGTGTTTTTTTACATATCTACCTTTCCAGACCCTTCGAATAATATCTCAAGCCCAAGATATGAATGGGCTAGGGCGTACGCATGCGCTGGGCTCAAGCGAGGATGTAGGGCGCTGTTATAAATTATATTTTATACAAAAGCTGTTTAAATTTTATTCGGAAATTATCAAACTGATTTCGTCAATATTTTCTCGCCTTTCGAAAATGATTCTATGATCATATATTTACTTATTCACTTTGCAAAATTTTAGCCTTAAATCTAGTTATCTTGTCTGCTTCATTCTTTGCTCAAATCCTCCCCTACAATTACTGCTTTCCTCCAGTTCCACAAAACACACACAAAAACACTCACCTCTCTTCTGTTTAACTCTTCTACAAAATCTTAGGTGTTAGTTTGATACCACTTCTCTCCTTGAGTGCACGAGGATAGACGGGGTCGTGTAGCCTAGACGTCAATCGCCAGAGCAACACTGCACCAATGGTCGGGCGTAATTGATCTTTGAGCTAGTGGTTCGTACCACGCCACGGAAATCACTACAGGTAAGATTGCTCTAATTTCTCTTTTTTGTCCTTGTGACTGTCAATTTAGTTATTCCCATAATTATATTTCCAATAATTCAAAGCTCAATTATTGTTGCTTAATAAATAAACATGATCCGCTTGTGTCTATATTTGAAAAAACAAATATAGGTTACAGATACTGCACCAAAGATGCCCACTTGACGTCTTTCACCCATAATGTTGTCTGTCTCAATCCCATGCTTAATTTGGCTTGTTCCAATCATCATATTGTATGTTAGTAGAGTATTATTTTGACAATTAGAATCACATTTGTTAGTGAATGATACATGCTACTTAATTTAAATACGTAGTGCTTTGATTAGCATTTCAAGTAGCGTTTAGTGTTTTAAGTAGCGTTTTTAAAAAGCTAATTAATACTATTAACATTTTACATTCAAAAGTAGTGTTTCATATTTTTTACCAAACATTACCCTTTGGAAATTTTATCTTTGAAAATTATCTATATCATTTTTTTGTCAATTTACATTAATCAGCTAATCCAACAGCTAAATTTACCGAACACATTTTATTCAACTGCTCTTCTATATAGATATCTCCTAACAACTAAATTAGAAACGTTATCCGCTACTTGAACAGCTATCCGCTCCTTAAACTGCTAATTTTGCCGAACAGGGCTAAGTAATTTATTCCGTAGACAAATTCGCTGTTGGCTTTTCTAAGAAACGTGTATGATTTGATAGTTAGTTTCATATTTAGTATGTAAATCCCTTAAGAAATCAACATTTGGCAAGCATACTAAGGGATCATGTTTTTTTTACTTGGCTCTGCAAAAATCCAATTGAAGCTTGTCAAATTGGAATCTATGGCATTTGTCTACTGTACATTTTTGAAGCATTACATTTGCCAGTGCATTAGAAACATTTGTTGCTTTATACATCTTTGGTATCATGCTCAAATCAGATAATATGGGTTTGTCACTAAACCTGAATTATTTATAAAGTAAGTGTTTCTAATGATTGGTGGGTGGATTCCAGTGCTATTGTTGTTTGTGCTAACAAAGATTACTTTTGCTCCTAGAACAACACTAATAGTAAGATTATCAGTGTGGGAGATGACAATATCGCCCTTATTTTAGGAGTAGGTGAGTCAAATTAGATCTATCTTCTAGCAAGTTTCTTGAGTTGCGCAATGCATACAATGATCATGATAGGTGGGGGGAAAAAAAGTGTTAGCATTTCTTTGTTGAACCTAATGATTACAAAGTCATTCTTGAGTCCAACAGAATAGTGACTAGTAGACATGGTTCCTTTGTGTGTAAAGGTTATGTAACTTGTGAATTGTTTAGCTTAATGATGTTATTCTTAAGGTAAACAAGATGTCTAGTTTTCCATTGTCTTTCTCGGATGTTGAGTGATCTAATTCTTAGCATAGAAGACCTGGTCTTGTAAACTTGCAGTCTATTAAACGTATGCTGAACCTAAAACTTATTCTCAATTTTCTATTCAAGTGAAAGAAAAGTGCTAAGTATATGTTCTAGATAAGCAACCTAAAAAGCCTTTTACATCAGTTGAACAAAGGGGTAGTAAATTGCTTAAGCTAGTTCATAGTAACTTAGGGGATTTTAAAATACCATGAGTCAAGATGGTAAAAGGAATTTTACAACCTTCGTAAATGACCACTCAAGATTCTGCTTAGATCAAAGGATGAGGTTGAAGAGATGTTTATAAGGTACAAAACTAAGGTAGAAAAACCAGTTGGACAAAGGATTAAGGGACTTAGGTCTAACCGAGGATGGGAATATGATGTGAACACACTCAACCTTAGTGAGAAAAATGGAATAACCTATGAGACCACATCATCTTACATACCACAACAAAATGGGATGGCCTTAAGAAAGAATGACTCTTAAAGATATGATGAATGTCAGGCTTATTAGTTCTGGTTTACCTAACAATATGGGGGGGGGGGGAAGGCTATACGTTCTGCAAGTCATGTTCTTAATAAAGTGCCTCATAAGAAGCTAGACAACACTCCCTATGAAATATGGAAGGGACATGGTCCTAACCCTAAATATCTTAAACTGTGGGGTTGTCTACTCAAGGTTGGCATACCAGATCCTCAAGGACTAAAATAGGACCTAAAACCATTTATTTCACTTTTTATTGGCTATCCTCATAATAGTATAACTTATAGGTCTATTATTATTCTTGAAAATGGTGTGGTTGGTACTATCCATGAATCTAGAGATGTTGAATTTTTTGAGAATGTGTTTCTTATGAAATCTTGTACTTCTGGTGCCTGCTACACCTACACTACCTATTAGTACTATACATCTACTAGTAATAATGAACATGTTAAGCCTAGATACAGTAAGAGGCCCAAAACTGAATCCTCTTTTGGCCCTAACTTTGTTACTATTTTCTTTACTGAAAATTGTGATATAAATTACCTAGATGACTTGAATAAAAACTTTGTACAAGTCTTTATCGTATAAGAGGACCCTAGCATCTATGAGGAAGCCATGAGAATAATAGACTCTAAATATGATTTTTTTCCCCCTAGGTGAAGTTATGGTCTTTGCAAGTTAGGCCTGAAAACTAACGTGAAACTGCTCTCAAACCCTAATGCATTTAAATTTCAATATTTGCTTTTATTGAGTAATTAAGCATTAAAAGTTGCTTGAGTTCCTAAAAAGCAGTAGCTAGAGGTATTAGTGATATTCATGTGGTCCTAGTGGTTTGGCTAACTTTCAGGTTGATTAGTTTTTGGGTATGAGGACTCTCTTAAGCTAGTTTGTGTTATGATGTTCTTATTTTATTGTTTAGACCGAATATTCTAGTTCGAGCTCAAGCTAAATTAATCAGGCACCTTACGCTTCTTTGGGGTAATGTCTATACCCTAACTATCCTGGTTGCTCTTTCAAAATGTGTTCAAATGTTTATAAGTTGATTATGTGATCTTGTATGCCGAGGGACCTTATGTGTAAAACCTGAACTGCAACACATGATTTTATGAATTTCTCAATATGTAATATGTTGTTGAGATTGAATGTTTTTACTTAGCATTTCATGTTTCAAAGTGGTTTTATTAAGTTAATAGAAGTTTTGGTTGAGATGGGTTGAGCTCACTGGGAGCCAAATGAATGTACTCATAAAATACCAAATCCAAAAGTGAAATATTAAGGTGAATTTGCAGGAGAGTGCTTCCTGAGATCATAGTAGGTTTACCCTAATATAGATGCAAGTTAGTCTCCTCGATTATAGCATATGATTTTCAAGTATGTGCCATTGTAGATGGACATATGATGGTTACTTGTAACCCATGAAGTTGTTCGACGGAAGGCCATGAGACCCTTTGGTGGGTCGCTTGCCAATAAAATTGACTCTGTTTTAGTTTTGAATAATGGTTAATGTTTGATGTTTAAAGATCTTGAATTAATTGTGAATCCTTTTCGAACTATTTAAATATTTCCCTTTTACCCTAAATTTTTGAAATGAATTTAAGTGTTTTACAGTTAGGGGTATGCATTATTGAGCTTCATCTCACTGTTCGAAATATTTTTTTTCAAGTACTAATGTGCTGCATGGGGACGAGTTGTGAGCGAGATTGTAAAGAAGTTTTTAGATAAACCTTTCTTAGTATAAATAAATGTTGGACTTGTAGTTGATTGACTTTTGACCACTGACGTTTGACTGTTGACTTTGGATTATGTTTTTTTTTTTGGCTTATTTCAATGAATTCCCTTTTTGTCTTGTATTTCTTAATGAAATACAGCAATGATGCCCATTAGATTATAATTTACTGCATTAAATAGGCTAAAATTAGTAACAAAATGAATTAGACTTTCCAGGGCGTACATTTATATGTTTTATTTATTTAGCATATAGAAGTAACGTATATTCATATTTAAGTGTATTATGGTCCATAAACAAATAGAGATCCTTAAACCATCAAAAATAAAGTTTAGACCCTTGAACTTAAAAAAAATAAATAAAAATGTAAAGTTCATGTCCTTCTTTGGTGCTTAATCCATCAAGATTAGGAACATACCACATACAAGTACCAATTAATATATGCATGCATGTCATGAACAATAAAGTTCATGTCCATGAACAATATAGTTCATGTCCATGAACAATTTATATTAGTATATCCTTATAGGGGGAGGGAGGATGGATGAGCCAGAAAAGTTTGAAAATTTAATCTTGATTAATAATTAGTTTTTTTCTTTTTCATATACTTTTATGCCAAATTTTTTTACTGATTAAGATCTTTTTTTCCTTTTTGATGAATACGTGTACGTGCGAGTGAAGTTATGGAAAGTGGATATATGTGAAATTTAAAGTGTAATATGACATGATAGTGTTTACAGAGTCTAATACTGAATCATAATAAGTTACAAGTGTTGATAGTGTATAGGGATTATATTGTAAATTATATTTTTGTATATTGGCATATCTATACAACTCCAGGCTCTCAGAATTAGGTGATTCATTTATTCACTAAGTTTTTACATGGCATCAAAGCGAGAATGCTCCTTGCCTTCATTGACTCAGCTGTTCTCTTCTCCATCCTTCCAAAATCCGAGTTGCTTCCTTCCTCCTCATGCAAGTAAATTCTCGTGCTTGGACAGCCATGGCCGACTCCTACTCCCTAGCTATGTCTAGCGTCCCCTTCTCTTCCATTATGGAATATAATAATCCATTAATAATTTAACATTAAGAAATAGACTACAGTGCTGTGAACTTTTATCGCTTTTACTCTTAATAATCCATGCCTTATAAAACTAGCCAATGATAAGCCGAAATTAGGACGTTGAGATCTAATTTTTCCTTATTATGCATTATCCAAAGCAATAATGATGATAATTTGGAGCATTGAGATCTATTTCTTTAATGCCATTAAAGAGCATGAATTATTGCCATTAGCAAAAGTTAAAAAAGAAAATTCTTACCCAGTACCCCAACACCCAGTTACTTTGTTTTTTCTCTCTATATTAACAGCCCAGAAGTTACTGTCCGGAAATTGCTCAGACTATATCCGATTTAGGGTTCGTTCTTCTGTGCCCTTTTTCTTCGGATCAGGTAAATTCTCTCTTCCGCTCTCTAATTTTGCTTTCTTCAGCTGTTCTTCATCTTTGATATTCTATTCCTTTGCCGACTTCTCCTATTCAATAGTCGATTCCACGGGAGAGGTTTTATAATCGTGGCGCCGGATTTTGTTTATCAATTTCCCATTTGGATCGAGTGTGTTTACGCTAATTGATATTTAGCTACTGGCTAATTGATATTTTTGCTAGTTAATTGAGTCGACCGCCTGCCCATAAATTTGGCTAATTGTTGTATTATTGATTTTCCCTTTGATTTGCCAATTTCAATTCTAGAGTTGTTTAAGTTGTGGGGTTTAAATTTCAATGCTAGGTTAAATGCATAGGTTTTACGAAAAGATAGCTAGGGAATCATGAAGTATATCAAGAGTGAAGACCAACTTGCATAACTTAATATTAGATGAGTTTTTGAATTATAGTGTTATTACTTACATTGAGGATGATTTGTTTGAAAGTGTATCTAATGATGATAATCTTGAATCGCTTTCAAAATATCAGCTCTTAGTGAGGACTATTTTAGATTAAACGTAATGTGACAGTCATGCACTTCAATTTTATGACCATTGTTTAATTTTATATTTTATGTACTATTATTTTTGACCCCTCTTCCCTAAAATCCTGGCTTTGCCAGTGCTCAGCTTCAACCTAACAAACACCATATGTTGTCAAAATGCTGCTTGAATCTGCCATTGATAGCGGCAAAAGCTTGCATTGATGATGGATCAGGTAGCAGGGACAATAGAGCACAAGGCTTACGCCAGGATCGGCCTTCTGGGTAACCCAAGTGATGTTTACTATGGGAACACTATCTCTCTCAGCCTTGCCAATTTTTGGGCTACTGTGAAATTGGAGCCTTCCGATCAACTCGTCATCAGGCCCCACCCTGCTCACGATCTTGTTCAGTTTGATTCGATTGATCATCTGGTCTCTCTCTCTCTCTCTCTCTCTCTCTCTCTCTAATGTGCCACTTTTTTAGGTTTTGTTCTGATCTGCATTATTTCTGCTGTTTTGGAATCCCAGAAAATTTGATAAAGCATGCCCATCTGATGATTTTATCATCAGTTGTAGTGGGTCACTCATCGTTCAGTACAATGTTGTTTAACTTGTTTCCTTGAGTTCTTTGATACAACTGTTAATGTAATTCCTCACTTTTAAGTGTCTTGTTTGGGAAAAAGTGAAAAGGTACAAGTAATGAAGTTAGATTCAATTTGTTGATATTCTGGTTCAATTTGGGACCTCTAGGAACAATGACCGTTCCTTCGATAATCAGATAGTGCTCTAACGTGCAGATATACCACAATGTTTTGGACCTTTTCGGAGCAATGGCTGATTGTGTCCTTTGGGACCCCTTTAGTAATTGGTGTTCCTAATTTGTTACTTGCAAGCTGTAAATAATTTGCTTTTCCTTTATTGTGTGGACGCAGTAATAAAATAAATCCCTTTTCTGAAGAGTTTGATGCTTGATATTTTACATTGCTTAATATTTTATATGATTGAAATTCACAGATTGTACTTTTGATGGTTTTGATGACAAGGTTCCTTAGATTGCTGGCTTTGGTCTTGATAGCGGCTAACGTGCCCCCCCGGGGGGAGGGGGCGCTTGCTCATGGTCCCTCTGAGGTTTATAGATGATATTTAGGGTTTGCAGTGCTGGATCACATATCCATATGCACAGATGTAATTTAGGTAGCAGATAGCTGTTATCATGCGTAGGCACTCTGCGCTTAACATTCTTTCCATTGCGTGATGGCTGAAAATTCGGAGAACTGACATAGTGGCTTCAAAATGTATTTTCTCTGGATCTCCTAGTTCTCTTATTTTAAGTGATTTCGAATACCCTCTACCTGAGCAGCCTCAGTCTCCTTTGAAAATTATAAATGAATTTTCTTGATTGCGACTAAAAATTGCAGAAAGAAACTTGCTTGACATGTGCATGGTTTTTTTTTTTTTTTTTGTATTCCATATTTTGGTTTGTAGGTGAACCGTCTGCAGAATGAGGGTTACTATGGAGGTGTGCGTTTGCTTATGGCCATATGTAAAATATTCTACAAATACTGTAAAGCTGAGAACATTGCTCTCCATGGGGGAAATTTCACCCTATCATATGACACAAACATTCCTCGCCAGGTGAAATATCTGCTCTTTTTGGCAAATGTAAATAACATTGCTCTGTTTGTACTAGAGTTTAAAATTATCAGTGTATATTTTAGTTCTGTCTGCTGCGGTGTGCAGCTGAAATTTAATGTTGACTTTTCAGACAGGACTTTCAGGTTCAAGTGCCATTGTATGTGCTGCTTTGAACTGCATGTTTGACTTCTATAAGGTCAGGCACTTGGTAAAGGTGGAGGAGAGGCCTAATCTTATCCTAGAAGCTGAGAAGGAGCTAGGAATTGTGGCTGGTCTCCAGGACCGGGTGGTGCAAGTTTATGGAGGACTTGTTTTCATGGTATGAGGTTTATGCCTTCGTGCATGTGGCAGAGCTCTCATGCTAGCTATCCAGGTGCTTTTGCTGCATTTGATTTCTTTTTTTTACCAGGATTTCAACAAAAGCCACATGGATAAACTGGGACATGGCATCTATACACAAATGGATATTAGTCTACTTCCTCCTCTGTACCTCATATATGCTGAAAATCCAAGCGACTCTGGAAAGGTCATAATCTGAATATCTCATTCTAAAATTGATAGCAATCTGCAATTTCTTTTGCTTTTGAGCCAGATTATTTGGCAGTTGTTTCAGCTTTGGATTGTACTTAATAAATTCAAATTATGTCAGTAAACTGTTCTCTACTTTGTTTTGTAGTAGTGGATGGCCAAAACCTCTTTTGAAAGCTAGGGCCCAACGGGTAAAACCTCTCGATTAACAGCAAACTTCTTTGTCAAACCATTCTTGCTCAACCCTGCCACAGGCCACATTATGCGCTGTTGTTTCATTTGTGTGTCTTGTGTGGCAATGCCACAAATTATAAACCGATACTTCTATAGTATCTCCACATATAATGAATATCATGCTTTAGCAGAATTACCTATTGATAGTTATCAATGAATTTGGAATTGACAACTTGGCATCAAATGTTATTCTATTCTGTTGATCTTCTCTGGTTCTCCTTGGCTTTATCGCTTTGGCGACTGTTATTGGCAGTGATATACTTTCTAGCATGCCAGATGTTGCATTGTATTTAGGTAAAAAATAGGATCTTCTCCCCCCCCCCCCCTCCAGTCTATCCATCTACTCTGCTTATCCTTGGCTTTGTCTCTAGCTTTAGTGAATCTGGGAGGACAGTTGGTGACTTTTATCCAGAATTTTAATGTACCAGGAACAGACACTTTGAACTTTCTAATAGCCTACTTAGGACATGGATAATCAGAAACTTAGCCCTTTTAACTTGTGGGGTATATAGCTTTTGTTGCATGCTATTAATTTTGAAAACAAGCATGGTTAGGAAGCTAAACGTGGTTGGGTTTTCCATCATGCTCTTCTGTTTTCCTGGGAGGATTTCTGAGCAATATCAGGTGCATTAGACAACAACTGAAGTAAAGTCCCAAGAAGTTGGGGAGTAAGTCTTCCCTTACCAAAATTGATAGTGGCAGTGACCTATGACAAGGTTCCCATCACCTTCTGCCACTGTTACTTGTGGGAAGAACATGGGTAAAAGTAATGCAAGGATCTGTTGGACTCGTTGCAAAGAGTAATTTCCTTTTTTTTTGGGGGGGGGGGGGGGGCGGGGGGAGGGTGGAGAAGGAAAGAAAATAGGTAATAATATTTGGAAACGTAGAAATGGAACTTGTGAGATAGGGGAACAGAGCTGCTGGAAGAAGCAATTTCATAGCATCAATATTCAATGGTGTAAAACTACTTTTTGAAAATCCATGATGCTATTTTTAGATGAAAGATGTCATGATTAGGGGGTACATACGGATAATGGAAGAAAATGTCAATGGGCTTGCAAAGGGAAATGAAAAATAGGACACACATGATACTTATTTTCTATTAAGGTGATGGATGTGGATATTCATATCGTCAATATATACATGGTACTTACTTTCTATTAAGGTTATAGATGTAGATATTTTCCATGTAGTGACAAGGCAGAGGTCTGAGGGCATAGATCTTTTATACCTGATGTATAACTTATGACTTTTGGCTTGGAGTCTTAACAGATAATGTCGAAATTTTCATTTAATTGATTATAACAGATACCCATCTTTTAATCAATAATTATAGATTGTAACTGAAAGATTTTTCTAATTCTTCATACTTGATAAACTAATAAGAGATGACACTTCTTAGCATCACTTGTTGCCCCTAAGATTGCATTGGGTGTTGCGCCTTTTGCAGGTGCACAGCACTGTTAGACAAAGATGGCTTGATGAGGATGAGTTTATAAGATCGACAATCAATGAGGTCGCCAATATAGCTGTGGAGGGAAGGCAAGCTTTACTAGCAAAGGACTATGCAAAACTTGCATCCCTAATGAATCGGAACTTTGACCTACGAAGGTAAAGTATACATCTTTTTTTCTTTCTTTTTTTTTCTTTTTCTTGTGGATCTACATCTTTATTAATATGATGGAAAGGGATGAAGGGCAGAGAAAGCATGTGATATCAAGCCGTCTCATTGATAAACTTAGAAACATCAACATCCTAACTGTACAAACAAATTGGTGTTGGCCTCAAGTGGCATCATAAACCCAACCCGCAGCTATTTTGGAACAGTCTGTGGCTTGGGCTCTCCAAATTCTTCGCTTGCTTCAGCTGGGGATTTCCTAAATTTTTGCTTCCTTCTTAGCCACTTTTGATTAGTTGTTTCTCCAATCCCTTACGGCTATAGCCTGTATTTCTATTTATACACGCTATTTCTTTTGGTAATGTTTTGTTAATATTGCCCTTTCTCTATTTGAAGTTTCTGAAATATCTTCTTTGTTCATCACCTATCTTGATAATCAGTTTAAGTTCAATTTCTTAATTAGATATTTAACGATGCCAATTTTTTTAATCATTATGTTTTTGTGGTCCACCAGGATTGACTTTATTCTGAACCTCTCTAGCTTTCACAACGAATGCAATAGACTTACAATCACTCAGTTTGGAGCCACGTGACTTCACTGACTGGTTGTAGTGTACGGTTTTCTGGGCTGCTTCATGCCTCCATTTTTCAAATCTAGGATAGAATCTTCTCTGTTGAGAATATCAGGGTTGAGAAAAATTGCTTTGAGCTCAAGCTTTGTTGCTTGCTATTTGTTACTAACTTGTGATATGTCATAACCTGAAGAGTAGTACTTTGCAAATTCAGCTTTTGTAGTCCAATCTACAACCACTTCACTGAAGCAAACCTACTAACCCAAGCTGCAATCCCATGCCTCCTAGACTAGGAGCAGAAACAAGAGCAGACTGTGTGGGCATTGGAAAGGTTTTCTTGTCGTTGAATGGCACAGGGGCGATGGATAACAACAGGGGTGTGGGTTGATATTCCTGATCTACTTACTCAGCAGTCAGCGACAATGCATTCAATCCAAGAACTATGTCATAGAGTGTCAAATTCACTTCAAATTTTGACTAATGTCTACCCATTGATCAAAGCTCATACAAGCCTGTTGAAAAGATCTGTTACTCCAACGCTATTAAGGCTGTCCCCAAAGTGAAGCAGGCTGTTAGACTTTCCATTTAGAACTTCAGATTTATTGCCAGTGATGTTAGCAAACTGGAACTCTGGAACCAATCTAAGCCCGAAGGAGCCCGGTCTTGGCAGATTTTGGGGTATGTGTCAATTTACCTGCCTTACTCCTATAAACTATAGAGGCTGTTTTATTACTATAATTCCATAGAAAGGAAGCTGAGAGTTTAAAGAGGCATTTCTCTGTGGTTCACTATGATTCAAGCTGAAAAGAGTTGCTCAAAAATGACTATTTTTTTAGCTGTCCAAAAAGTATGTAGTCAACTCAAACCATTTCAACAAATATCTCTGCTCCACTGAATTAAAACCATATGTATCCAAGAAACCTTTTGTAAAATCCTGGAGCCAAAAATGAGGCACCGTAATGAATTTAATGAGCACAATTTTCGAAGTATCCTTTCTCCCACTTAGCATTCCATAGCAACTCATTTTCGATCATTAGTGGAACTCTGTCATTCAAACAACCCCAACTCTTCCACAGTTTGTGTTTATTTGTGCCTATTGTCTGGTTAGTTTGGGCCCCAAGAAGTGCACCAAAACCAAACGTATGTACTCTCAGGTGGTTTACTTCTTGTGCTTATGGCTGTTGGGCTTCAATTAACTTTTCATGTAAGCAAATTCATCTAAGCAATGTTGGAAGGATGACCCTTTCCTCTCTTGTATCTCCAAGCATTGGAGACAAGATCTCCGTAGCTTGTAGGTGACATGTTCTGCAGCTTTCTGTAATAGCATGTCAAAAGGATTAAAGATCATGATGGCCGGATCAATTGTCTGCTTTTCATTTACGGCTGAGCATGCAGTCATGCGGACCGAATCTGATATCTGTGTTGTGGTTCACACTTTGTGTTATTAACAAAGGGTGGTCCTTCCTTGCCTCTGATGAAGATTGTTCATCAGCAATGGTGTTCAGCCTTCGGAAACTGCCCCCCCCCCCCGGGTCTCTGCTGAACTTCACCACCATTTTGAGGCTCTGATTATCATTAGGAGTTTCTTCACATTTTTGTGGTATTGCACTTTCGTCAATGAGCTTGTCCCCTCCATTTATAATCAACCATCTGTTGAATATAACTCCACTGATAGGACTTTGATTCAAAATGAGGTTTGGTACATTCAACGACAAACAAGAATTGCTTAAAAGCACTAGCAATTCAGTGATTCACTAATGAATCAGCTCTTTGAAGGTTAAGTGGCAGATTAGGAAGGCATCCTCACCGCCTTGAAACTAAAATCTCCAGCCGAGGCCTTCGTTGTCAGTGGCTTATTATCATAGAACAAGACTTCGTCTCAATCAGCTAAACAGCTACTGGCTTGAATTTCATAATGAAAAGGCATATGTGAATATGCCTGTGGTTTACTTCTCCAATTATCAAGTGAGCTTGTTTTTTTCAAAAAAAAAGGTTCCACCCTCCATTACAAGAACAATTAGAAATTGTCATTTCTCAGATCCTGATCTATTTAATCAATTTATGTACTGAGGAAGGTCCATCCTTGGCCGTTGTTATAAACGTGAAGGCTTATGCCTGTAGAGGCAACTGAACTTTCATCAGGCCTCTAGTGGAAATCTTTGGCAGCCATAAAAGCTTCCGTGCTGCATTAGACGATCAAGCAACTGTAGTAAGTGACATGAACAATCACCCTGACATGCACTGCTGGAGCTTCATCCCAGCTACTCATTGCCCTAATTTTTGGCAATCAAAAGAAAAAATTGCCCTACTTTTTATCTCAATACATAATGGAATAAGACTCCAGATTGTCGAAATTCGCATCTTTGCCAACGTGATTTTGATTTCATGCTCAATGATTTTTTAAATAGAGATCAGAACATGATAGAAGTTAATGATATTGAACATGAGATTCATCTTTAGCTTTCATTATTGAACATAAGTTGGCTCTGTGGCATCACTTTCATGCATCTTGTTGGACTAGAAGTGCTGGCTATTCACTGTCAAAGAACTTGGGATATTGGTTTAGATAAGTGAAACTCTTCCTCCAGAATAGGTGAAGCTACAATATAACAGAGAAGGGGATGGGGGATTTAGGGGGGATTTGTGCAGTAGTATTTTATTTGAAACAAGTGTGTTTGGCGAAAACGCCATCTTAGATCACTTGGTTGAAGGATTTTGGTTCAGTTAATGACCATGGAAACAAGTAATTAGCCTGGTGATGTTACTTTCTATTTTGTAATGGTAATAACTTGGAAGTGTTCCCCCACCCAATCTTTGATGTACTTGGCAGGAGTATGTTTGGAGACGATGCTCTTGGGGCTTTGAATATAAAGATGGTGGAGGTACCCCGGCAGGTCGGTGCTGCATCAAAATTCACTGGGAGTGGAGGAGCTGTGGTTGCATTCTGCCCTGATGGACCAGAACAAGCCACGCGACTGCAGGATGCCTGTAAGAAGGCTGGTTTTATTGTTCAACCTGTTCAAGTTGTACCCTCATTATTGACTGAAGCTGATCACAAGATCTCATCTTCATAGTTACACTTCCACGATTCATGCAAATATTCACCTCCAATATTCAACCACCCCCCCCCCCCCCCCCCCCCCCCAAAAAAAAGGGAAAAAAGGAAGGAAGAAAACTGAAGAGTTTTTCCTTTTAGGTGTTCCTTGATAACCGTCTTTTGTCTTCTGGGTTTCAAACTAATCATCCTCTTAAATCTTAAATGAAGGCATTTACTGATAGCTGTTGAGTTAAATGTCAGTTTTTTGTTGATTGTCATGACCATGAGTTTTATGTGACACTCTTATTCTTTAACATTGTTCAAATTTAAATATTTATGTTCTGTATTGTGTTTTGGCTAAATAAATTGGGGCCAGTAAATAATCGGGGTTCAACTAATTATGTGTATTTTCTTATACTCGAAAACACGGACTCTTATTCTTTCATCTTGAGTAAATAGCTTCCTAGTCTAGGGATGGCAGTGTAGTCCGAGTTCGAGACAAATCCGACCCGATCCGAGGATAAATAATCCGATTCGAATCCGATTTAAAAGAATCCGATCCGAATCTGATTTAAGAAAATCCGAATCCGAATCGGGTCGGATCGGATTCGGAGTTAGCTCCATCAGATCCGATAAAAAATCCGACCCGATTAATTGTTCAAATGACCTGTGACATGTGAGGCTTGTGGCCCATGACCGTGCGTCCGTGCGTGGCTACTATACTAAGGTCCGATTGTGTTGAAGGCCCAAAAGCCAGAGAAAATTAGAAAACCCTAGACTCCCTAGTCATTCAACCATTCAAGGCTTCTCCTTCTCCAGTAGTCCTCGGCTCCCACTCTCCCACTCTCTAGTCTCTACCCTCATCGCCTCATCAGTCATCGACATCGCCTACTCGCTCACCTCATCTCCCAGCCAGACTCCCACTCTCCTACTCCTCTCACTTCTCTCTCTAGCCTTATCGCCGGTGTACGCTTCTCTGTCCTTCGATCTTCCTCTTCCATTGCTCACTAGTCGCTACATCTGTTCGTGGTGTCCAGTGTCCACGCTGCTCGCCAGTCACCAGTCGCCGTCGTGCCTCTCCGTCGTGCATCTCCGCCGTCCTCTGTGCTGCCTATGCTGTTGTAAGTGCCTCTCATTCAGGATCTGATTTTCTTATGCTCATTTTGGGGATTCGGGGCGGGGGGGTGGGACTGAGGGAGAGGGAGAGTCAGAGGTAGAGAGATAGGAAGGCGCGTTTGCGAGGGTTGGGAAAGACCGAAGTCTCTCAGGCTTTACCTTCTTCTACAGGTATGCGCACATGTCTGCTTCTCCTTTTGCTGCTTCACACTCTTCTTCGTCTTCATCTTCGTCTGTACCCTAACTAGCAAAAGATAATCTGGGTGATAATGTCTTGTATTAACCCCTGAACCGCCAGGTTCAGATCCTTGATTCTATTATAAATATCCATAATTAAAGGTGCATTTTCACTGAAGAAACTCATTTCCGATTTCGAATCGTGAAATTGTGCGCTCAGCTATGAATTGTCTTATTTAATGGAAAACTATACTATGAATTCATGTGTTGGTGCTTTATCCTTGTTTAGGGCTATTATTTTGCTTTTCTTATCCCGCAATGTAAATGCTGAATGTTGGATCAGTCATTTTGGGAGATTGGTGGACTAAGTTTAAGTTTGGTCTCTTATTACTTTTATTTATTAAAATAAAGTTTATGTTTTTACGCTAATTGTGTATTAATTGTTTTATACATTGTAGGTCGAAAGTCAAAATAATTGACATTGATTGTTAGCATGGACATTGGAAAGCAAGACTGCAAGAGGCATGGAGCTTTGGGAGAGCATTAGTAGCCTTGACTTTCAAGTTTCACCTTTGTTAAGTTGGATGAATTGATTGTCGAGACATTGTTAAAAGTGTGTAATTTGTATAATTTGTTGAGACATTGCTAAATATCCTAATTTGTTATCGTGCAAAATGACAAACATAATTTGTTAGGAGTTTAATTACTTTGAAGGAAATATCATGCAAAAATGACAAGAAAATTGGAAAAAACGTTCAAAAATATCAAACAAACCAACATAATCGGATCGGATTCGGATTTCATCAGATTCGATCCGATTCGAATTCGGATGTTATATCGGAATCCGTCGGATCGGAGTCGGATCGGATTTTCGGATCCGAATATTAATCGGATCGGATTCAGATGTTTATACATCCGATCCGAATCCGACCCGTTGCCATCCCTACTTCCTACTTGCAATCTGCAGCCTACCAATCAACTCCCATTTGATTCTTACTCAAGATCGGATACCATTATAGCTACATTGCGCACTGCTTTAGCATGACTGATCAGATGAGTGATTGGTGCATAATTTCAAACAATCAAACCTTTGATATTATGGTACTACTTTAAACAATCAAAACACCTGGCTACCTCCATCTCCATGGTCTCGAACAAAGTTATAAATATCGTATCGACTATCATACCTTTTTTACTAGATAGGACATACCGATATTGTGCACTATTGTATCGGGATCGTATTGTTTTGAATTTCAAAAAATTAAAAAAATCGAAGTAAAAACTTGAAAGTTTATTTAAATTTTTGCTTATTGGGTGATATTTAGCTGGAAAACCAGTACCATCCTGTATTTAGCGGTATTGAATGATACAAACGCAGATAGTAACTTCTACCTTTTCTTGATTGGTATGGCACGCTCCGGACGGTACAGTATAAGTGTTTATAACACTGATTCCAAGCCCTTAATCTGAAGCCCTACTCAAAGTGCAGCAGAAAGCCAGAAACAAGATAACCACAGTTGTCACGCATGATTTAATCTCCCTTTATAATGCATGTTCATCATTTCAGCTCAGGGACCGTCCACGTCAAAATATCTACAATTGCATTGATATGAAACTGTAAGGTTGACTGATAAGGGTCTGTTCTATTTCGCGTTTTAGATAGATAGATAGATACAATGAGATGTAAGGAGCTGTAAGGAGCTGCAAGGAGATGTAAGGAGCTTTAAGGAGCTGTAAGGAGATGTAAGGAGATGTAAGAAGCTGTAAGGAGATGTAAGGAGATGTAAGGAGCTGTAAGAAGCTGTAAGGAGCTGTAAGAAAGTTGTAAGGATAGATATAAGGAGTTGTTGAATTGTAAAAGAGTTGTATAATATAATTTGTTTTAAATGAAAAATAATAATATTAAAATAATATACTTAAGAAGCTGTA
>JACYFF010031959.1:94514846-94529536 GCA_017589665.1 Selenicereus undatus
TATATATATATATATATATATATATATTAATTATGCAGATACGTACATCGATATAGATATAGATTTGTCACAAATAGCGGTTCTACATTACATGTGCAAAGAGTTGAAACTAAATAACTAATCTCTATCAATGCATTTCTACCAACTAGTTGCAACTAGACCTAATCAAAGGGTCGGGGACCCGCCCAACCCGACCCTCAAAAATGAGGGTCAAGGTCAATCTTTTTTGTCTCTGACCCGCCCCAACCCTCAAGTTGAGAGTGCCCGACTATGATGAGGGTCGGGCTTGGGTAAAGGTTTTGACCCGCTGACCCTCACTTTTTAAACAAAATAAAAATAAGATACTTTTAGTTTCATTTGTTCAAAACTTTTTCGCTTTGACTTTCCCATCTCTTTTTAGCATCTTCATTCCATTCAGCTCACCAAATCTCACTGGTACATAACCTTCTAACGCTCTCTCTGATGTCAAGTGAACTAATCGATCTATTGGTTTAATGACTAACTTCCGCATTAAAGTGTTTGTAGTTGTGATATGCTTCATCGGAGCATTATGTTATCGTTTGACTTTTTATTTTGTAAGATATTTAATGTTGACCTTTATAATAAAAAGAAAACTTATTGAAAAATCTCATTTTTTATATCGGGGGTTTGAGGGTCGAATTTGACCCGATGACCCGAGGGTACCCGCAGGATCAGGGTTAGGGGTATGCTGACCCGCATGAGGGTGGGGTAAGGTCAAGGTCGAGAAAATCCTACCTGCCGATCCTCATGATCCAACCCGATCTTCATTTTGATCAGGTCTAGTTGCAACTCTTCAAAGAGACAAAATGCATCAATCCCCAAAAAAATGACCTCAAATAATTGATTCTATGTAGGAAAATAAAGCTACCATGTACTGCATATAAATAGGGACGATAATCAAAATTGAATTTAAGGTATATTCAGTTCAATTTTTGAGATAAAATAATCCAATTTGAATTCAGTAAAAAAAAATCAAAATTCAATAAAAGGCAATCCAAACCTGAGTCAAATCTAATCTAATTTGACAGAAAGGTCACATTGGATCCTATTTTCCATCCAACTTGATTATATTTTTAGATGATTACTAACATCCAATGTCAAACCTAAAAAGGGGGGGGGGGGGGGCCAAGCCCTAACCTAATGGTCTCGCGGTACATTAGAGCAAATTTAGTGGTAAGCCAAATTTTTTGCTCACCAGTGGAGCCTACCACTGCCACATCAATCCTCTTTTTAATTTTTTATCTTATAATTCTCACCCTCTCCAGTGAAAGGCTCACCATTTTTGCTCACAAAATAAAATAATACCTATGGACCCACTTTATAACACATAATTTTATTTTTAGAATTTAAAATAAAGGAAAAAATAATCAAAAAAATATTAAAAAAATAAAAAAAAAGCCACAATTTCTCACCCATGAGGCTCCTCTCACTTGTGAGGCTCCCCACGAGGCGCCTGGCATGAGTCAGCCATTGGAGCACTTCTCCTTGCCTCACCCCGTTCTCTCTCTTTTAGTTTGCCTCACGAGGCTCTTGCTGCACATGTTCTTAGTTGCTCCACCCCATCCCCTTTTATCTCTTCCTCCCTAGATTTTTAAACTCCTCACTTAGGCCATGTTCAGCAACAGCATTTTAGGTAATGTTTAGTATTTTGACCAAATCAATACACTAATTAATTAATTTTTAGTGTTCGGTAAACTAGTGTTTTGACTAACATTTCAAGTAGCGTTTAGCATTTTAAGCAGTATTTTTGAAAAGTTAATAGTATTAACATTTGATATTTAAAAGTAGCGTTTCATATTTTTTAGCCCAAAAATATCTTTTAAAAATTTTATCTTTGAAAATTATCTATATCGTTTTATGTCAATTTACGTTAATCAGCTAGCTAAACAGCTAAATTTACCGAACACATTAGTTTCAACTGCTGATCTAAACAGTTGTCTGTTAACAGCTAAATTAGAAACGCTATCCGCTATTAAAATCGTTATCCGGTACCTACACAACTAATTTTACCGAACAGGGTCTTGGTTGCCTTCCACTAATCTCTTATAAAAAATTTATCAGTGCACTCCGTACTAGGGGTGTACAAAATCGGTTAATCAGTTTAGAAAAATTTTGAACCGTAACCAAACTAAAAATTTTGGTTTACCGTTTTTCGGTTAACCGAAAATTTCGGTTTGTTCAAAACCTGAACCGTAACCAACCGAAAAAGTCGATTACCAGTTTTTTGGTTCAGTTAACCAATATCTTGGTTCGGTTATTGATTAACCGTTCACAAATAATAAAAAAACATACACTTTCTTATCAAAAATTTTCATTTTTTATTGTTTAAATTCTTTTGATAAAAACTAAACTTTGGTTACCATTTATAAATAAGAAAAATTGCACTTTCTTCCCTGGATTTTTTATTTTTTATGTATAATTTTTTGAAAAACAAAATAATTTTCGGTTCGGTTAATCACCGACTAATCGAATTTTCAAATTGTCTGAACTGAAAACTGAAAAAAAATTTCGGTTCAATTAACTAAACAAATTTTTTGAAAAATTTATTCGGTTAAGCAATTTTTTGATTTTATTTTTTTATTTTTCAGATCGGTTTTTAATTTCGGTGTTTTTGCACACCCTTACTCTGTACCACTTTCAATTAAACAATGAAGTTGGATTTCCTCCCATCTCCCTCTCCCTCGCGTTGCACATCGCAATGTATTGTCTTTCCCTCTCCCTTGCTAATCGTGAGCCCTTCTCTCTCCTTGGTTGCCAATGTTTCACATAAATGAGCTGCTACTACCTTCACCTTGGTGAACACCACCCCTAACCAATTCATTTTTTGCACTTTATTTTTTCCTACAGCATTCGTCGAATGCTTGAAAGTCTATTCGTTTTTAGCATATTAAGCCTGCTACTTGTTCTAATATACTTTAACTTACTTTAACATACTCCAACTTGTTCATTCCCACTGCACCTTGCTCCTTTCCCTCTCAAAAATGCTCTCAATTTGCTTAAACCTGTTTCAAACTGCTCCAAATTCACTAAAATACGTTGTTATACATCTGGATTCTACATAACTAACCCTACCCAATAGTCATACAAGTCGGCATACCCTTGACCCTATATGTACCCTTAGGTTATTGGATCATACCCGACCTTCAAATCTTTCCTATATAGAAAATGAGATTTTTCACTAAGTTTCATTTTTATTGTAAAGTTTAACATCAACATCATACTAAACAAAAGGCCAAGTGATAGTATAATGTTCTAATAAAACATATCATAATTATAGACATTCTAATACATAATTCAGTAATTAAAATGATTAGTTCACCAAAATCACGATGCCAAATATTAGAGATTGAGCATGAGAAGCCAAGAACCAATGAAGTTTGGAGAGATAAATTGGATGGAGGATGTTAAGAGGATGCGAGAAAGTACAAACTAAAAAGACTTTGAAAATGAAAACTAAAGTATTTTGTTTTGATCATAAAATTTTAATTTTTTAAAAAAGTCGAGGTCAGCAGGTCGGATCAGATGATCAAAACTTCTATTCATCCCGACCGTTGTCATACTTGGTTACCCTCAATTTGAGAGGAGTGTCCGCATGGGGCGGAGATAAGAACACTGGCCCTTACCCTTATTTTTTTTAAGGGTGAGGACCCAAGCCACTGATCAAATCTATTTCTCTCTAAATATACTGTATAACTCACTAAATATACTGTATAACTCACTAATACATAATAGTATTGCTCATTAATGTTGTATTGTTTACTAAATATACTATGTAACTCACCAACACATACATATTGTTCACTAGATTGCTCCCTAAAATATTCTGTATAGCTCACTAATACATAGAGTAATGATGACTAATGTTGTATCCATTAGGCATATGAGCACTACGAAAATAAATAAAATAAAACTAAATAAGGAAGAGCAATGCCAAGCATGCATTCAACGTGAAAAAAAAAATCATTTAGAAAAAGTTTCAATAAGAAGATTCTAAGAAAACAATGTCCAAATATTCGAAGAAATAATAATTTTTTATTGGGAAGGAACAGTATTTCAAACTAATGAAATGATCTTACAATAGCAAAACCTAAGAATGTTGATGCCAGGAATCGAACCCAGGGAACAACAAATACAATGTTAAAACTCCTCCATCTATGTTGCTCTTGTTTTACTAATATATGTAAGGAAAATAGGGAACATATTTACAGCTTTTGTTCGATTTGTGGGCCTTTTTTTCTTTAAACTTATCATAAGTAACTCATTGTTTATCGGTGGTGATCAATGCTGATGAGTGGTGATTAATACTGATAAGTGGTGATTAATACTGATAAGTTGGAAAGAACATGTTCTATGTCCAACCTGATAAGCGTAATAATTTGCAACTATTACTAACAATTTAGGGTGTCTTATGCAAAATATGTCCCCTCCTCTCTCGAATTCTTTGAATCCACACCTTCCTTTTTTTAGATTGTTGGCTCTATTATCAACCAGTAGTAGGCTAATCCTAGGTGGGGCTCATTGAACAAATTAGTCTAACCCCTGCCCCAAACCATATAGGTTTTTTTAGAAGAAACAATTATTTAATGTTTGTATGATATAATATTAGATATTATCAAAAATATTTCTTATATTTAATGTTTACAATTATTTTTTAAAAAGGTTTGATAGGTGTTTTTTATTTTTTTAAAATATAATTGAGCTAATTGGCATCTTATATTTAATTTTTTGTGCAAACCCATTTCCTTCCTCTTTTTTGTTGTGCCATTACAATGTTAGATTTGAAACATTTCAAGTTTGTAGTATGATTCTCTCTCAAAATGTTATTTGGTCAAATCTTGGTTTTACATCTTACCTAATAAAATTGTGTGATGTAAGAAACTTACATTCAACCATATAAATCCCACTATAAAGGGAACAATTTCATGAGACCGTCTCTGCAATAATTAGAAAAAAAATATATCCATTGATTTATCATTGTCTCTAACCCCTAATTCTTACGGATGAATCACTAAGCCGGTTTGTAAACCCCCCCTGAATTTTCCACTCGTGAATTTATTTTGCTTCTCATATTGTTTTTCAGCACTATGTATCCAATTTCCCACTTGATTTCCATGCCAATATTAGATATGGAGAAGAAAATAACATACCTTTGTTGCTGCCTTGAGTAATCACTTCGCCTATTCAATTGGCTATTAACATTTGTATATAGAGCTTTTTCAATGAAATTCTAACTTGATTTTTTTTTTTCTTCTCGATGGTGTGGTTGCGAATTATGATTGTATTTGCCTGCAACTTATATCACGTCCTGGGTGCAAAATTAATAGGTAATTTATACCACCGATTTTCTAATAATTTTGACATTACTTTATTTTTTTATGTGTCGTGATGATCACGGTGGGTGAAAATTTGTATTTTGGTGGTACATTACCTTAACTTTAACAAAGGGTAAATATTTTGAAATTTGGCAAAAAGCAAAGGAAAAAAAAGGTTGAGGTCATTTTGGAGGGAATATGTAATTCAAAAATTGAAAGGAAGGAAAAAGAGAGGGAATGAAGGCCTTTAAAATTTGAGAGAAAAGGCCGAAGTAACATGGGTGGGAATATGTGTAATTCAAAAAATGAAAGAAAGCAAAAGGAGAGGGAATGAAGAGGGTGGGCCGTGCATTGTTGGATTGGCATCTAACCCCTAAGGCAATGGGGAGATTATTTAGGATTAGTTCTTTTTGTGAGTAAATTAGAATTGGTAAAAGGATGAAGTGAGTTGAAGTAGGTTGAAGTGGGTTGAAGTAGGTTGAATTTTTTTATGTGATAAATTAAATTTGGTTAAAATAGTAGAAGTGGGTTGAGGTTGGTATTTTGGAATTGACCCACGAAAAGAACAGGCCCTTAGTGCAAAATATGACAACAATTTTTAATGGGGGACCCATTTTTTAGGGATCTACAGAGATCTAGCTGTAAGCAGGCAGCCTTATCCATATGCACATTGGTACCAAATATGATTTCATGACAAAATATTTCAATAATCACATTAAATATAAAATATGTGAGTATTAATTAGTTCAATTGATAAAGTTTTTAAATGTTATTACAAAATATTTGAATTCACATCTCGCCTACATCATCCTTTGAGGCTCACTCACCAGAAAAAAATTTAAATATATGGCATTTCAACATGAAGTTTAGGTGGTCAATTCCATAAATATGTAGCATTTTCTCATACAAGCATGTGCATGTAAATGTATTAGCTACAAATTAAAACGATAAGTATGTGAATAGTCATTACGGTAATAACAACAGTTAATATGATACTGCTTTTGCGAGTTGTGTGTAAACAGTCATTAAAATACGAAAATGAAATTGAAAATGTATAAATAAAACTAGTGTTACGAATAGTGTTGATTTAATGAATAAAAGTGAGACTTCAATATGTTAAATTTCAAGTTCAATAACTCCTATGAACTTAAATTACCCACCATTGGGATAATGACGAATGGGGTAAATAGTTTTCATTCCCATCCTCTTGTTTAACAAAAAAGAGAAATAAGAGCTAGCTAATTTTCATTTCTATCCAATCTCTCCTCTCCCGAATAAACAATAGGTTAACACATTTATTTTAAGTCATCACTTCACACACAGTCGACCTAATTCGTTTTAGACGACCAACAAATTACAGAAAAGAGTGCTAACTCTTACTTGGCGACTCCATTTTAACTAAAATAGGCCTGTCATAAGTCTATCTATTTGTGGCCTGCTGAAACATGACACACCCGGAAACTAGGTACAACTTAATTCTTTCTTACAATTTAGTGCCATTGGATCCCCAAAAGCTAAGGGCTTGTTTGGTTTGGTGTTATTAATTATGTGATGCAATTAAAATTACTTAGCTGATTGCATTACTATGTTTGGTTCATTAAAAGGTAGTGTAATTGAATTTGCATTGCAATCATAATAGAATCAAATCTTTCCATCCCATAAGCGGGAGTGGGATGTTAAAAATGAAGTTGTGGCTCCAACCCTTTACATATACAACTAACAAATAGTTCAGGCCAGATAATATGAAGCCATCAAATTAATCTACCAAAGATTGAGCAGTAAATTGGTATACTCGTCTACAATTTCACAGATTGTGGTAGCTAAAAAAGCTAAGTCAACACATCCTACCTCAGACTGATACACGAAATTAAGCCATACATATTTCATTTCAACACTTCAATAGGCCCATGCCTATGCCTTGTAATCCACATGGTCTCAACCCCACACGAAAATCTCCCGCATAAAACGATGATGTTCATGGTACTGCCGAATTTCGAGATACCAAACTACTAAAATTGAACTCAACATTTTACAGCTCACCAAGGTAAATCTGTTTATCACTACTACAAGATCCAATGATGGGTTCAGTAGGGTGGAAGACACATTCATTCACAGAGCCTGTGTGGCCTGGAAGCTTATAAAGAATACGACGGGAAGTTGTGTCCCATATGTAAACCATCCTGTCTGAACTACCTGCGGTGACCTTGCTACCATCAGGGGACCAAGCACACTTCAGCAAGTTCTTTTCAAAGTTGTGCTGGTGCCCTTCTAGAATCTTCACACACCTGTTCTGAGGGGCATATGGCCGCATGTCCCAAATGCAAAGCTTGCAGTCCATGCCATTGGTGAGAAGGTAGGAGCCATCAGCACTCAAAGACATTGCAGTGATCATATCTTGGTGTCCTTGCAGGGTCATGGTGACCTCATTTTTGCGGATATCCCA
Organism: Selenicereus undatus; assembly: GCA_017589665.1. Lineage (NCBI taxonomy): Eukaryota > Viridiplantae > Streptophyta > Magnoliopsida > Caryophyllales > Cactaceae > Selenicereus > Selenicereus undatus. The sequence continues at coordinate 94,522,623 of JACYFF010031959.1, forward strand.
CACTTTGACATCATTGTCTATTCCACCAGAGTAGATCTTATCCGATGCATCTGAGAAGCAGACTGCAGTGACTTGGTATTTGTCAGGGAATGTTTGAATGGCGCCCCTCTGACGCATATCCCAAAGCTTTGCGGTTCCATCATCTGACCCACTGACAACAAGAGGTGGGCCTCTTCGAGCAGGGCAGCATGAGTTGACAAATGATGAATGCTCTGCCATCTTTTTTATCTGTTTCCCTGTTTCAACATCCCATGCTCTGACTGTCTTATCAGGACTAGCCGAAACTATCTGGGTTCCATCAGTAGTCCAATGAAGGTCAAGGACTGCATTTTTGTGCCCCTTTAAAACCATGAAGTTTTTGCAGTCACCATGCACATTCCACAAGAAAATTTCTCTATCGTGTGATCCTGATGCGATGACTGTCCCTTGTGGATTGAACTTCATGGTATATATGGCACTTTGATGACCTGACAACAACATGATTGGTGACTCCAGACTAGAAGTGCGTTGCCTCCCATTTGGGCCGGGGCCCTGAGAAGCACTGTACGGGACAGTAGACCACTCCATTGGCCTAGGGCCAGCAACAGATAAAGCACTTTCACCATTTGTAGTTGTCATCATCATCTTGTCTTCAGCTCAACTAAACGATGAATAGGACTTTTCTAAGAAGTTACCTGAAAAGTACAGAAGGCCAGAGCAACCACAATAGACCGCAAAGGAAAACACAAAAAGCTGGTCATTACAGAGTCAGAGGATCCAAAGATTAAGGACAAAACAAAGTGGGAATGGGTTGACAAGAGAAGTTCATCGCAAAAAGTGCACAGATCCTACTTAAGCTTATCCAATTGATGCAACTAATCAATAATCATACATTAAAAGGATAAATTTAAGTTCAAGATGCCACCAAGCCATACACCCCATCAAAGTGAGGAAGCACTGGGTTGTCACTGCAGTATGCAACGGAATCATACATACTAGCTAATGAATTCAATAATTAAACACCTTGGAGGCAACAGATAAATGAGATCTGAGTCGATTGGCTCTCCGTGGACCATCCAAGATTAGGGCATTTTAACATAACATACACCACGTCATCAAGAGGAAAATTTATTGGTAGTCTTATTTTAACAGTGACCAAGGTTTGATTCTCGTGGGTAATTTATCCATCCAAGAAAAAGAGGGGAAAAGGCCTACAGAGCCATCAACACTGATAACCATGCATGTAAGCATGATCTCATAAGGCTTGAACAGAAGAACAAGAGTAATGGTTGCCGTCTGAGATTATAGCAAGCTCCACCCTCTAGCAAGTGTCTCTTCAACAGAGGTACAGTCCTACTCATATCATGCGGATATCTAAATACGCAAACATGGTAGACATGAGGTATGAACAGAAGAAACCCAGGCAAGGTCATATGAATTTGCATAAATTGTAACCTCTCCTACAGTTCTCGCCATGCAGATTCACGCAGGCAAACACATCCACTTGACTACCCGAGTGACAAGTCATAAGACAAAAATATTCACGCAGCCTAGATTTTAAGGAGTCACAAAGCAGCATTTTTTACTACTGATCTATAACATTCCCTAATAGCCCCAAGCAAAATCCCATTTTTGTTTTTCATATAAGCAGCACAATATTTACCATAGTTTACACAAAACAGGCAAGTCTGTACAACGCTTTATATTCATCTTCATGGAACCACATAAATTACAGTTCCATCTTCAGCAACTAAACACTGCACTTACAGCATCATAGACATCACTATCAACTTCAACAATACGCTTGCAGCACAAAGAAACTCTTTTCATTCACATATTTCTCTCTTCCACCCCAACACTCCACTCAAATCCCATCATTCTCTAATGCATTAAGAAAAAATGGCAGAACCCAGTAAAACAGACACGACAGCAAAACCCCTAGCAAATAGGTGCTCTATGCAACATTATGCATAACCACAGACTAACCCTTTTCCTGATACTGGTGCAATCTTCACTTGGGTCTAACCCTACTAAAAATTTTCAGTAAATCATAAAACCAAAAACCACTCATCCATCCCCCCTCCCCCTTCTCTAACCCTAAATCATCGAGCAAGAGCCAGCCTGAACCCAGATTAATCATACAAAACAACACACAATCATATTTGTTTTAAATGAAAGAAAAAAGCTTAGAATCTCTCTCTTACTACCGAATTTCATTCCTAGCAATAGAAGCTCAAACCAAATTGGGTCTATGTTCTACTTCGTCCCATTCGATTAGTATCCCCAAAAATAACTCCAGATTTTCAAGAAAATCTACCAAGTTCTTGTTCACGACATCTAAAAAACCAGAGAGAGAGAGAGAAAGACAGAGAGAGAGAGTACCTGGAGGAGGTGAGGAAGTCGCCAGAGCCGGGTGAGGTGAGAGAGGACGAGGAGAGAATCGAGCTGCTTCGGCTTCTGGGGGGGTCTCCGACAGTATATTGTAGCTGGGTTGTCTTCTCTGTATTTTAAAAGCCCACATTTTCTAGGCAATTCCTTTGGTATTGACCTAATTCTTCAAATTCGGCCCAAATGTTAAACGACGGCTCAGTGCACAAGTATTTCGCGTTCACGTAAAGTTTGGGGAAGGATCGCACCTCAAGGGATAAATTATAGATAACCTAACCTGATTTTATCAGTAGCTGATTCTATGACTCGAACCCGTATTTCTTTAGCTCAAACTAATAAAGTCAAAGCCCTGTTTTTTTTTATAAAAAAAATAATATACTTGATAGTTGATACCCTTATAGTTTTAGAGCGTGTTCTTTTTGTTGGAAAATAGGAGTTTAAACATGGATGAAATTAGTTAAAGTGGGTTGAAATGGGTTGAAGTAGGTTGAAATGAGTTGAAGTTGATATATTTTTTATATCATGGGTAAAAGTTGGTTAAAATAATGGGTTAAAGTTGGTTGAAGTTGGTATTTTTTATTGAAGTTCGTAAAGTGAATTGAAGTTGATAAATTAAAATTTACTGATAAAAAGAACAGGACCTTAATTTTTAAAAAGACCCCTTTTTTGGGGGGAAATTGAACTAGAGGCTTGTGTTATTCATCCTTCATAATGATGTCCAACTCCGCCAAAGCAAATTTGGGATACCCTGCCAAAATTTTGGTCACATTGTGTGGATTTCGTCAAGGAGTATAATCAGGAGTTTGAACACACTTAGCACGTATGTTGGGATGATTTAGGCCTTGTTTGGTAAACAGTTATTAGCTGTTAGCTGTTAGCTGTTTGAATTAGCCGTTTATATTAGCTGTTTGAATTAACTGTTTTTAGAAAAAGTGTTTGGTAAAAATTAGCTGTTTCTAAAATATATGTTGATAAAATTTCATTTATGCTCTTATTTGTGAATCAGTTTTTAATGAGATGTGTGTAATTTTTCCAAACTTATAGATAATCATGTCATTTCTACAAAACGTTCTTCTCAAAAGGCTAATGGGAATAGTTTTTTCAAAAAAAGCTTTTTGGAGCTAAACAGCTATTTCAAACAGCTCTTTACCAAACACCCTTTAGCTGTTTGACTTGGTCAAAACAGTCAAATTCCTCTCAAACAACTATTTTTTTCCAAAAAGCTATTGTTACCAAATACCCCCTTAGACCACTGCCTTTAGGAGCACTTCCTTACCAGGGCTAGATGGTCTTTTTTTGCATCCTCAAATCTTTTTCCAAATTCTTTCCTTGACCTCCGTAAATACCACATTTTCTTATATTCCCAAAATCGTTGGTAAACCCAAATACTTAACATGAGACCCAACTTCCACCATTTGGAGTAATTAAGGTCATCCCCAACTACTGAAATGAGTTTTAATGGTCGAATCCATCATTCTCAAAATAATAGAACTCAATACTTACAGCCACATAGACACATAAGGAGACACGCGAGGCGGAATGAGGTAGCATTCCTTCCCTCATTTCATTTTTTTTTGTCTTTTTGTGTATTTTTTTGCTTTTCCTTAAAAATATTATTTTATTGATTAAAAAAACATATTGTATGTATGAGGTGAGCTCCATGACAAATATTTAATTTAATTATCTAGGAATGAATTCTATTAGTTAGAAAAATGATGGAATTTAAGTTCTAAAAAAGTGAAACTTTTGCTGATGTGGGAATTTTGGAACTCAGGCTAAGAATGCTCTAAAGTCAAAATTGTTTTACGTAGTTCACGTTTTACTGAAAACAACTTTTAATCTATTATATAATATAAAAGAAATGTTGAATTGACTTGCATGAGAGTGATTTTAGAAGATTTACTTATTTACAACCCTTGATAAAATATTCTGGCAAATCTCAGCAATTAATCAAAAATTTAATTGTTTTTTAAAAAATGAAAAGTATTGACTGAGGTACTTGATATATTAGGTCCCAAGTTCGATTCCCCTTTTCCCATTGTATTGCCCTTTATGGCTCCTACGGACCACAAAAAAATATTCATTAGTAACTTTCTTGATTCTCTCTTTCTCTCTCTCACATTAACTCCTTAAGACTCACTTCTCATAAAATTCTCCATCATTTTTTCCCTCCATCTGAACATAAATTTGGGGCTCATTTATGAAAGGTAAATGTTAGGATCTATATCATCAGTCAGTCAACTGTAAAATCGGATAACAGAAGTTTATACATTTACTTTTAAAGTGAGTACTACTTTTATTTTTAAACTTATTATTTTTTGTTGTTCATAAATTGATTAGTATGTTGTTAAAAATATTTTAATAAAAGGCACAAATTTATAGAATAAGAATTTGTATTATGCATAAAATCCAAATAAACAATATTTTCAATTTTTGCATAAATTAAATATTGTCAATAGTCTATCTGTATGCTTTCATTTATACCCAAAAAAGGATAACCTATGAAAATTTCATTTGATAGTACTTAGCAAAATTCCATGAATTATAGACACAACCTAAATAAACAATCAAAACACAACAACAGTAACAAAGCGTCTAAATTCACACCCAAACAAACAAACAAAAAAGATTGTAGATTGAGTATTATTACAATTCGTACCACTTAATTATATTAGAGCTCGAGACCATGCATTGTATAGACAATACACACACACAGACACACACATATATATACACACACACATACACGTATGTGTGTATGTATATATATGTATGTATATGTATGTATGGATGTATATGTGTGTGTGTGTGTGTATACACACACACACACACACACACACACATATATATATGCACACACGCGCACCCGCACACACACACACACACACACACACACACACATATATATGTATGTATGTACGTATCTATGATATGCTTGCTCTGCAGTTGGCCCTTACTGTCATCAAGTTTGAAACCATAATATGTTTGCTCACTAGGGGTGAGAAAAAAAATCCGAACTGAAAAACCAAAACACCCAGTTCAATTTTTCTACAAAATTTAGTCCGGTTAACCGAAGTGAAAAATTTTGCGGTTTCAGTTTCGGTTTCGGTTCAACCATTTGAGATTTGGTTAATCACATGGTTATGATCTATTAACTGAACCTAAAACTTTGCTTTTTTCAAAAAAATATTAAATTTTATATTAGTCAAGTGTAGGTTTTGTACATATTAAAATATAAGAGTAAACATACAATTTGTAAATTAATATTTGGTGTCCCAAATAGTTAAATTAATTAAAAGGGGTGAAAATTGAAAATTAACAATCTAAATAAACGATTAATCGATAACCGAACCGAAAATCCGGTTAACCAAGTTTTTTCGGTTCGATTATGATTTACATTTCTGTTGAACCGAAAAATTTGGTTAACTGAAAATTTTGGTTTGCCGAATCTCAAATGGTCGAATAGAAATCAAAACCGAAATCCTAAAATTTTTTTGGTTTGATTAACCGAACCAACTTTTTTAGAAAAGTCGAACCAGTTAACCGGGTTTTTCAGTTCGGTCTTTGAGTTTTCCAATTTGGTTTTTCGGCTTTGGTTTTTGTGCGCACTCATACCTTCGGGGATGTTTGCACAATTGGATCGCTACTATATGGGGTGGAGGTGAAAGAAATTAGAAATCTATACTTTGGAGTGAAAGGTGTTGGGCATGGGGATTGAATTGTGTCAGTGTAATGAGTTTGTGCAACACCCCTTCAAACAAAACAAAATAGAGAGAGCATATAGAATTTGTGAAGAATTGCAGTGTATTAGATGTCTAAAATTATTGAATGATTTGCTTTAGGTTAGTGTTATTAGTTGTATGTTCCTTACCTTCCCCCTCCCTGGTCCCCCGCCTTAAAAACAAATTGTGCAAATTAATGCAGTTGGACCTTTTTTTTAAGGAGAGGGGGAGGGCAGGGCGGAACTTGGATTGATGTAATTGATAAATAAATAATTACATAACATTCAACACGTTCACAAATATTAAATGTTTAGTATAACGTCTACTTAGCTTAGTATAATAATAAATATTTTCATGGTTTTAATTCTTCGTATGTTTTTTTCGCACATTTTACCAATGTAATCTATAATGAATTTTCGTAAAGAAAACTAGCTAAACACTAATTTGGTTACTAACGTTAATGACAATCTCTTTAAACCAGGCTTCTGTTCTTTTTTCCCTAAACGCCAAAATCCATATATATAGTACAAAATATGTATCTTTTTTGTTATATATTATTCTTTTCATTCTTCATCTGGACAAATAGGATTAACAAGAATTTTCTTAAATACTTGCAATTAGGGGTCAAATAAAAAATTGGTTTGATGATTAAAACTTTGGAACTTGATGTGTTTTAGGCTCAAATAGGTAGAGGTGGTTATCGCCAATATGACAATGCTATTGGTTTATGTTGTAGAATATATATATATATATATATATATATATATATAGAGAGAGAGAGAGAGAGAGAGAGAGAGAGAGAGAGAGAGAGAGAGAGAGAGAGAG